>CAUZXS010005847.1:0-87500 GCA_963585895.1 Sepioteuthis lessoniana
GTAGGTGCCTGTGGTGTAATGGTTATCATCGCAGGAAATGGACACAGCGATACGAGTTCCAATCTTGGATGAGACTGATTGCATTTCACATAGCACTAATACCCTTGGGAAAGGTATGAATCCAATTATTCTCACTCCAGCTAGGGGTAAATAGTTGGACAGACTAGGTTCTTCAGCCTTGGTGAGGCAACTAGTCTAGGAGAAGGAAAACTCTGAATTCAAACCTGTTAAACTCCGCTTAAAAATTGATCTTGTGTCATATCCTGCCCGAGCGGAGGGGGTTGGTAAATATGAAAGCAGAATATATAGGTATGACTCAAAAGTCTATGGTTAATGTTTAAACGCCTTTTTATTTCCACAGAATGACATTTCTTTACCTGAAAAAAAAAGTATAGCTGGAAATGTAGAAATTTGAATTTTTTCTACACATACCTTATTCTAATTCGAAATCATGTGAAATATAATTAGTCAAGTTATCAGATTACGAAATGATATCCGTTTTTAATGAAACACCCTGCATTTTGGAGATGTTATCGTATTTGTTATCCTAATACAGAGATCCTTTTCAGCATGAACACGATTTTGAGGAAACTAATTGTTTAATATATCTAGAATTATCATTTTTTGGTTTCTTTGTCTAAAAAGAAAAGGTTATTAAAATATATAAGTTGTACAAAATATTTATTTACGCGATTTTAATTTACGAGCACATCATTTTTTCACTATATATATATATATATATATATATATATATAGTGACGATTTAGGATACTGAAAAGACAGGTGAAAACATTGATAAGACTAAGAAAAAGCACTCCCATAACGTGACTCGTAATCGATCGCCCATGGCTAAATGCTTCCAGCTTAACCAACTAGATTTAAATTAAAAAACGATGCAAATATTTCTTTTTCTTTTTCTTTTTTTTTTTTTTTTTTTACGATTCTTGTTCATGTGACAGTCCAAGAATATTTAACCAAAACAAAATGGCTTCTTTTCAAAAAACTACTCGATAATTCTTTCGCTGCCATAAGGAAATTGAATTTTTTTTTTTACTTCCCAACGTCAATTGTTTTTAATTAGTTCGTTTCTATAACTGCCTCTTATGCATTTGTATACTTACTATATTTGCTTTAGTTTGGCACGAGGCCAATATGGAAATCAGGGTAGGAAGATTTTACTGGTCACACTTATTTGTAATCGGACCCAATGTTTTGGTAGAGAGAAAAAAGTTTATGATCGGCTGATTTTTGAAATGATTGACTGACTGACTGATTTTAACGGCGTTTCAACCAGTCTAGGGTTATTTTATGCTTAAAGATTAATGGCTTGTTTTCATGATACAATTGTATTTACATTTTTGAGTGGTTGTTATTAAAGAACTTTTGGCACACAGTTATATGATATCGAATATCTTTATCTAAAACAAATAACTTGCACATATAGGTTTCAAGTATTCCTCTCAAACACTTATAATTATATGAGTTCAAGAAATGATTTTTATCTAATAATAGTCATTTGCTTCCACATAGTTATATGGTTTCAAGTCGGTAATAATGATCCTTAGTAAACAATTGTAACTATTCTTAACACATATAATTTACAGTTTTATATAAAGTATTTCATCAAATACAAATATTTTGCTCATAGTTGCATGATATAAAGTATTTATATAGGATACAAATAATTTCTAAACAATTCTATTTGATGATTAGATAGGACTCTAAAAATACTACCACTCCGTGTCAGTGTAGACCAGAAAGTAAGGACAATGAACGGGTACTCTACACTTCCCAGATTTCCAGGACTGGAGCCTCACCATCAGATGCAGTTTAGGGTCATATCCAAAACACAGCTTTTTCAGTGTGGCTTCTTACCCTTTTTATAGGGAATAGAGAAAGAATATTGCCAGCCTCTCGGACAAAGTGCTCTCACCTTTGATGAGGTGAAAACCTGCCTCCCTTGAAAATCGACATTCTAATTGGCTTTTTTATCAGAGTTCGAACCGCAACGTCTGGTGCTCGTGAGGATTATGAAACCTTTTATATATCAATGTAAAATGACGCCATTGAAATAAATAGGCAGACTAAGCTGTAATGATTTCATATATATACCGTCATGCTCTTCTGTGTCCTAGTGAAATATATAAACAAATTTAGATAAAATGTATTGCTTAAATATTTTTATACATCATACAAGCACATTAGCTCGGTAGAAGTGAGTTCGATCCTTACTGCATACCAGGTTTAATTTACTATATAAGGAACCTCTTATAACCTTATTGCCCAGTCAGTTGGTGGTGTAGAATATAACGACTGCACCTCTGCAGAGGGGTAAGACCCCCCCCCAACGAGTGTCCTTGATATTACACTAAACAATCTGATGGTGAGGTTCCAGCAATGCTGGAGCTTTGGGGAATGCAGAGTACCCCTTCATTGCCATTGCTCCCTGGTCCAATCTGGCCCGGCGTGGTAGAACCTGATAGGGCCCTATCTATGGGTTAAATATAACTAATCAATTATTAAACTGAATTGCTTGAAATAGAAATGTTTTTTCACAATTAAACCATACTTACATTTAAACTGCGTGCTTATACTAAACCGGATTATTTGAAATAGAACTGTTTTTGGACATTGAAACTGTACTTATACTAAACAGAATTGTTAAACATAGAACTGTTTTGACAATTAACTGTGTGTAAAAAATTCTGTACTTATACTAAACTGAATTGTTTGAATTAGAACTGCCTGACTAAGCTGAATAGCTAGAAATAGAAATGTTTTTCATAATTAAAATGTACGTACATTTAAACTGCATACTATTGCTGAACTGAATTGTTTGAGATTGAACTGTTCTTACACTAAAGTAAATTGTTATATATAACTGCTTGAATAGTTTGAAATAGAAATGTTTTTGACAATTAAGCTGTGTTCTCAAGCTAAGCTGAATTGTTTTAAATAGAACTGATTATTTACATAAAAATGGATTTGGCATTATATAATATACAAAGGTTGATATGCCATAAACCCAACCAACCAACCAACCAACGTCTTATAACCTTATGTTTTTAAAGTTTATGTATTATTCTGCATATATCTTCTGGTAATCCGAGATTCTGAAAGTTTTCAAATGCTGTTTGTTGTGTTTTCTACCTTGAGTTTGATTGCTCCACAATCGATATTTAATGACTGTTTTTTTGGGGGGGAGTATTTTAAGGGACAAATAACCACTTTAAAAGGGCTGCAATTGCTACTGAGAAATACAGCTATATAGTTTTTCATTACTTTCGAATTTTATTATTTCTCAAATTCAGTAAGCAGCTCCAGCAGCAATGGAGCCTAGCTTAAGATTATCTCAAAATTAGAAGGATATAATTATAATGTAAAATATTCCTTAATCAAACTAGATTTAAATTAATTATATGTCTTCCTCCAACCCAAAAAGAGGAAAATATTGAGGAAAAAACTAAGGAATTCATTTACAAAAAAAAAATTAGAATTAATTATTAGTTGCCCCTTTTCAAGCTTTTATGACATCCTTAATTCTCTCAGGTGTGGGTTTCACTAATTTAAAATAATATTCTTTATCGAAGAAGTTCCAACTTTCCCGAATGCCAGTTAAAAGATCTTTTTTAATGGATGGAATCTTCTCATGGACCATTTTTTTTTCAATAATGATATACTATACTGGTCGGATGGTTGTTTTGTTTTACGTTGTATCAACCCTTTTTGGGTTATTTAATGCCGAATTAAATTTCAAACCTTCAATTTAGGATAACTATAGTTTATGTTTACAAACTGTTAGATCTCAAAACAAATCTATTGCAAAAAAATTTAGTTTAGCATGAGTACCAAGTTTAGTTCTATTCAAAAACAGTTCTATTTCAAACAGTACGCAGTTTATATGTAAAAAACAGTTCTATTTCAGACAATTCAGTTTAGCATAAATATACAGTTTAGTTTTATTTGGCTCATAGATAGGACCCTATCAGGTGCTACCACTCTGTCTCAGAACAGACCTGGGAGCGATGGCAATGATATGATGCGATACTCTGCACTCCCCAATGCTCCAGCACTACTGGAACCTCACCGTCAGATTGTTTAGTGTCATATCCGGGACACTAGTTGGAGAAGGCTGTTTTATCCCTCTGCAGATATGCTGTCAGCGTATTCTACAACCATAGCTGACAGGGCAAAATATAGTGCAATTATAAATATTTTTAGAATGGTAGGAAATAAGTTTTGGTTTAAAGGTTAGTAAGAAACAAAATAGCTTTGATAAACACTGATAACAACCTAATTAGTCAAAAAGAAACAATGCTGAATATAAGAAATGATATGCATTACTTATTTACAAGTGCCCTTGGTGTAATGGTTATCGTCGTTGGGAATGGACACGGCGACACAAGTTCAAATCCCAGACTAGGCTGACTGCATTTCACATAGTACTAATACCCTTGAGAAAGGTATGAATCCAATTATTCTCCCTCCAGCTATGGGTAAATAGTAGGGCAGACTAGGTTCTTCAGCCTTGGTGAGGCAACTAGTCTAGGAGAAGGAAAACTCTGAATTCAAACATGTTAAACTCCGCTTAAAAATTGACCTTGTGTCATATCCTGCCCGAGCGGAGGGGTTGGTAAATAGGATTACTTATTTACAACTATTGTACTAATGCTTATGCAAACGTATTGGTATAATGGTTAGAACAAGGGTTCAATCCCAGGTCAAGTCTCACCAAAGTCTAAAAAAATGGTACTTGATACCCCTTTGCTTAACACACTGCGTTATAAGGTACGTATCAAGGACGTATAAAGTGGAAAAATCAAAGGAAAAGGAGTAGTACACTTTCTTACACCTCGGTGCAGTGGCTATAGAAAAGGAAGCCTTCGGGTCACCCTTGTCTACGGTCACCAAATGTACTTTATTTATTTTGGTTCTGAGAATCCTCGACTAGTGTCCAGTGCTTATTCTTACAAAACTCAAATCCTTTATAGGAACCATGCACAGACTGGCGCGTCAAAGAACTAACAATTCTGACTTTCAATTGAAAAACACCAAAGAACATAACAATTAAAATATTTTGATAAGATCAGCAAAATTTTAGACACCAGTTTGAATATTTAAGAATATTTAATAACATGAGGATATTGTATTACCTCAAACTTCCAGTTAGTATTATCAAGAAATATATTTCCAGGTGTTTTATAAGGTCCTCTAACCAATGTCTTTATTTCTCTGAAAGCTTTATATATTGTATGATTTTATCTCACGCAAGTCTAAATACAATATCCTACTTTTCATTTGAGTCCAGTTCATGTCAATGAACAAAAAGAGCATAAAACGCAAATTAAACGTTTGCTCATAGCTGATAGATTTTGAAAGGTGACCCACTTCAAGTGTCTTAGCGCTAACAACTCCCTTGAATATGAAGGAGTTATATTGCGTTCTGCGAATGGCGCACGCATGCGTAAACGGACAGAGGCACACGAAACACGCTCAGAGAAGCGTGAATAAAACCAGGACGACCTCTAACCTTTCTTATTGAAATACCCATCAAAACCTGAGACGTCTTTGAAGTCTGGTTTTAAAAAGCATTTATCTACTCTTGTTTCTAAAAAAAAATTAGGTCTGAAACAAATGGTACCTTTTTCCTTGTGTTTTTTTATTTCTAATACTCAGAAAATTTAACCATCATGTATTCCAAAAGAAAATGAAGGTGTTTTTTATGTGACTGTTTGTTTTTACTTTTTGTGTTTGGATTTTTTGCGGCGGACGTAGATGCTTCTTTTGTCTTGTTTTTGATTTTCTTTAAAAGTTTTTCCAAATTCTTCGTGATGGTTTTAGAGAACACTATATATATATATATATACACATATATATATATATATTCCAACCCCTCTACATTAGTAGGATATGACACAAGCCCGTTTTTAAGCAGGGCTTAATAGTGTAAATTGAATTACCAGAAAATTCGGCGAACACTTATGCACGACATGCAGAAACTCTGGACAGCTGTTTCGACATTATCATGTCTCATTAGCTGTGTATACCGTGATCTCCACCATTGGAGATCGAACTAGTAACCACAGATTGCAGAGCCGAGACTCTACAACTAAGCCATCAGCCCATATCGTACACAAGTGACGCCAAAGTAGCCAGTCATAGTAATTGCGCGGCCGATTAACCTGAATGTGTCTTGCAAGTTACATCCGTACTCTTTGCTGAGGATACGGTCACCTCCTGGGCCACATCTTCCCAAGAGGATTAGAAATACGCATCCGCGTAATTATTATGACCTCAAGGATCTATATCCTTGCCCTTGTCCAATGTTTCCGTATGTTGTGCATAATTGTTCGCTGGATTTTCTGGTCATGGTAATTAGATTCACAATATAATTCTTCTACTTAAAAAAAGAAAACGTAGATCTAGAGAGCTTAATAAATTTAAAATCATAGTTCTCCTTCTTCCAGATCGGTTGTCATGGCAAGATTAAAGAGTTCAGTCTGTTCTACTATTTACTCATAGCTGGAGAAAGAACAGTTAAATGCTTACCTTTCCCGTGTGTATTAGTGCAATACGAAATGTAACTAGCCTTGTCCAAAATTTGAACTCATATCGCTGTGTCTTTTTCCAACGACAAAAACAATTACAACTCGAGAACCTCCAAAATAAACTAATATGCCAATAGTGGAAGTCCTGTTGTTATGCAGTTGAATCTGTGTGGTGATTTTTGTCTAGGAGAAAAGTACTGTTTGAACCCTAAGTTTTGTATGAGAATAAACCGTTCTTAGAATGCAGTGAAGAGATGGGCGCCGATTTTAAAGAAAGGACACAAACGAGTTTTTGCTGCTACAAAAGGTTTACACAATATACAACTGCTAGATACAATATGTAAAACAAGCCAAAGATTTCAAAGAGTTTGGTTGGGTAAAGTTGCATATAAATATGCCGGCAGAAACTGAACTGTTTTATTGTTTATGGTAACTTCGTAGTAGTGGTTGCGTTTGTCTACTCTCAGCTGCTAAGTGGTGGATTCGCTGTCCGAATCATCACTGTCTGGGGCTTCTACTATGCAGTCTTAGCAAGAATTGCTAACCCGGGTAGTGGCAAAAAGTAGGCGTTTCCTTGTGACCCCTTGTTTTATAGCCAACCTCATGTGACCTCTAGAAGTGCTGTGATTGGCCAATTTGGCCCTTTGCACTTGTGTCCTCTACGGAATTCCTATATATGGACTGTTTCTGCTTTGTTGAATTTACAGATATCTACCTGGTTAAACTTTATGAACACACAAATGTGAAATAATTACTGTGATAGTTATTTGTATTAATTATTTCATTATTTAGTTAAGTCAGGTCGTGAATTATTCAGCTGTCTTCTAGTTAGCTAAAGTATTCGAGTGGAAATATAAGTCAAATCAGAAAGATCAAGCGCGTGCAACAGTGAACATGATACTATTTACCAACCCCTCCGCTCGGGCAGGATATGACACAAGGTCAATTTTTAAGCGGAGTTTAACAGGTTTGAATTCAGAGTTTTCCTTCTCCTAGACCAGTTGCCTAACCAAGGCTGAAGAACCTAGTCTGTCCTACTATTTACCCATAGCTGGAGGGAGAATAATTGGATTCATACCTTCCCCAAGGGTATTAGTGCTATGTGAAATGCAATCAGTGTCGTCCAGGATTTGAACTCGTGTCGCCGTGTCCATTTCCTACGACGATAACGACTACACCACGGGCACCTCCAACAGTGAACATGATAAAGGATATTTGTCATCTCTAGACAGAAGGGCCAAATGTAAATAAAATAGATTCATGTCTTATCATAAGTTTGATTGGGGACACGTGTGATGATCATGATGAGATGACGCAATAACTTAGTGAGATGACATCACACTAATGATATACTGAATTCCACATTAATCAGTTAAGGCTGAAGTCGTTTGGGAGTCGGTTGTCAATTAAGTGAAGATGCACAAGTCCCTTTAAGGGCAGTGAGAGTTGGTGGGTGACTGTATGGCGTTAGGTATGTCTCTATTCATAGCCTCGTACAAGGTCTCTCTCTCTCTCTCTCTCTCTCTCCTCTCTCTCTCTCTCTCTCTCTCTCTCTCTCTCTCTCTCTCTCGTGCTTCGATTAATGCTAGAAAAACGGTATGCAGTCTGAACAGTGAATACCTTCGTATCTGGATGATAAAGTGACAATTTCTTTCTTGATATATTGGATGTATCATTGATACATTAATACATTTCAATAAATAATTGTTAATCGTTAACGGAGAGTTTTTCTTGTCTTTGAGTTGTTGGCACCCAGGCAACTTACAGTCACGACCACCCAAACCGTCAGAAGTTCCGGGTGGATTGCGTCATTTCCTATCAGTGGATCTTTCAAACACAGCGAGAGCACAAGGGGGATTGATAAACAAACTATCTGAAAATGCATGTACCGTGACAATCATAGTATCACATTTGATATCGATGACTGCATAGTATCACATTTGGTAACGCGACCAGGATAGTATTACATGTGATGTTGTGCGTGCATAGTATTACATTTGTTGCCGTGATAACGAAAGTATTACTCACATATGCACACGTAAAAAAAAAAAAGATTTGATAATCCCCCATAAATAAGTATATTGCAAACAATTTTTATAAACAATGATTTTTTTCTTCTGAACTAAAGATATCAAGATTTTATTAATTCTAGTTGAATAAAATATAGTCAAAACTGATATTACTTGCCATTTTTAAAACCAAACTCTCTAACACTGAAACACTACCATCAAAATAAGATTGCAAAACCTCTGTAGACAAATAAAAAATTGAATAAGTTAATCTGTCCGATATGAAACTTAAAGTAATCGACTTCTCGGGTTTATAATTTTATATTTTACACGTTTACGTACCTCCAGAAAACTTTTCTCGTTTAAATTCATCAGTATATATATATATATAGGTTTCTTTGTTTAATGACACATCAACCTTCTTTGGTTATTTGATACCAAATTCATCCTTGTAGAAGAACAGTAGTGCTACTATTTTGCCCATAGCTAAGGGAATTGGGGAGTTCATGCCTTTTCTAAAATAGGAATTGAACGTAATAGCACAAGTGGATATCGAACTCGCTAACTATTACATGTTGTAATCACACACTCAAAGAGTGCGCAGGATTACCTCGTCAGTGATGTTCTTGAGGTCCCTACAAGTTCCGGGTCTTCCAACCTCATACTTGCCCTCCCGAGCAACCCTACCGAAACTATAATTCCAGTAGGCGATCCTGCAGTAAAAAGTTCGCCAAGTACGTAATACCGCACAGCATACACCTGAATCAGTCAAAATGCTACTGCCGTGGAGCTTTAAACTAAAGGTGGCCAATGACGTCACTTTCCCTCGAGTCGCGATGGGTTAACAAAGGTAAACAATCACTTGCACGCTTTTTCCTCCTGGATCTTGTAGGAATATACTCCAACAAGCTTCTAGGAAGCCCTAGCAATCTTCGGAGATAGCTGTTAATCTTTCTTTCCATGGCTTCCATTATTGTCATGGGGGAGTCATAAACAAATAACGGCCACAGAATCCTGTGGAGTACCCCGTGCTTTGAAACGCTTTGAAACGGCCCGGGAGATATATATATATATATATATATATAGTCATCGACAGACACACTTCAGTGTGTCTAGAAGCAGGACGCTTCAAGCTGGGGTCGAAACCTGCCTAACTTTACACTAGACTAAGTATCTTACCGCTCACCCATGAGGTGAATTATAACGCATTATGTATTAGCTTTCGTTTGTTTACATTTTGCGCTACCGGATACCGTTAGAAGAGCTTTACATTACGGGGGTGGCAATCGTTACTTTCTTCGCCAGTGTGTTCAACCTACGAGATAGGTGTTAAATGCAATTAATTTATATTAGAATTGCACAATTTTAAATATCTTTAGTTTTATCATATCTACTCAACCACTCCGCTCGGGCAGGATATGACACAAGGTCAATTTTTAAACGGAGTTTTAACAGAGTTTTCCTTCTTCTAGACTAGTTGCCTCACCAAGGCTAAAGAACCCAGTCTGCCCATAGCTGGGAGGAGAATAATTGGATTCATACCTTTCCCAAGGGTATTAGTGCTATGTGAAATGCAATCAGTGTCGTCCAGGATTTGAACTCGTGTCGCCGTTTCCATTTCCATATATCTTTAGTTTTATGTGTTAAATAGTACCACCATTGTTCTTTGGTATGACTTTTGCTTTAAATAACAAAAGAATGCAGGTATTCCGTTAAAAAACAAAGAAATAAAATGATTATTACTTGAGTCGTCTTGTTTATAATTAATTCTTTCCAAATTATCGGGATACCTCTTTTTAGTTCATTTTAAGGATCTTTCTCATTTTGTCATCTGTTCAAATTAGATGAATTCTTTAACCTCTTCCAGAATTACTTCTTTTGTTTGATATTACTATATCGTTAGCAAATCGAAGACAGATCAACTTTTCACTGCTTGTATTAACTCCTTTCCTTTCGTTGTTTATTTTTGGAAATAAGCTTTCAAGACATCAAGTAAATAATTCCGGCAAAATTCTATCTCTTCATCGTTTTCATTTGTTAATTTCCGTTTTATGTGTGTCATTGTGCACTCGTTCTATTCCCGTACTATTTTCATATATATTTTCTATAACTTGATTTTCCTTAATGGCCTTATCTCGGTTAGGATACGTTTGCTTTCTTTGCTTAATGGCATATCAACCTTGGTGATTTATGCAATGCTAAGTCCATCCATGAAGGAGGGCGGTAGTTGTACTATTAAACCCATAGCTGAGAAGATAATGGCGTTTATTCCTTTCTCAGGGGTATTTGTCCGAAAGCAAACGTAAAAGCGCGACAGGAGTTCGAACGATTTCACACTCCATCACGTTAGTTACAACGCCACAGGGTTTCTTCATATATATTGTAGGCTGTCGACTTGGGCACGAGCAAGACCTATATATATATATATATATATATATATATATATTGAGAGTTTTTATCCTGTTTTATCATTATCTTATTTTATACTTAAAACACACACATTTACCTATATATATATATATATATATATATATATATATATATATATATATATATATATATATATATATAGGTAAAGGTGTGTGTTTTAAGTATAAAATAAGATAATAAAACAAGATAAAAACTCTCAACCCAGAGTTTCACGTTCTTGTTGCTCAAGTGAGCTTGTATTCAACACGTAAGATACATATATATATATATATATGTGTGTGTGTGTGCGTAACAGAAATGATGTATAAGGAAAGAATAGTTAAGCAAGAGTTGGCTTTTAGTATCAGATGGCAAAATGTTTCGATGTACGTTTGCTTTGCCTCCTAAGTAGTAAACACTAGAAACTTTAAACATACAACAAAGAAATTTTAAAATTATACAACTTGACTTTAATCTTTTCGGAAGTAAAATTTGAGTTTTTCAACAATATCTATGTTTTTATACAAAAATATTTTAAATTCAATTTTTATTTCTATTGTGAAGAGCCGTGACAACTATATATGGTGATTATATCTTTATCAGAATAAAAGCATAAACAATTTATTTTAGGTTAGTTTTCTTTCTTTAATGGCATATCAACTTCCGATAGTTATTTAATGCTTAAGCCATCCCTGCAGAACATCTGCGATACAATTTAACCCATAGCTGAGGCACCGCTGGGGGTGTAATGGTTAGCGAAGTAGACTAGCAAACTTTCACGAGTGAGTTCGAACCTCACTGGGTGCCCCATTCATACGGCCTTGTGCCACGTCCGAGCAAAAGTGCTAATAAAATTAATATTTAAGCTATAACTTGGAGGATGATGGGGTTTCGATTCCTTTCCAACCGTTTTAAGTCCGAAAATGAACGTAATAGCGCAACTGGAGTTCGAACTCGTTTACTTCGATGCTGCAATTCAGTAATGTAACCATTAAGCCTCCCAATTCTTTTTATTTTTAAAATTCTCTTCTGTCTTTTTTTTTTTTTTTTAATAATGAATTATTCTTCCTCGGTAAATATTTTATCTTCTTAAACATTTCCATATGCAAAATTTTTTAACTTTATTTCGTAAAATATTGTCTGGTCTTAGATGAATACTTTAGATTTATATTAACCAGAAAAGTAGATACCGCAATATGGCATTACTATTCTATTAACACAGCATCTTAATTCTGTTTTTCTTTCGTTGCAGAAGAGACAAACACGAAGATCTCGACTAATCAAGATGTAAGTAAACTTGTTCTTATTTAAGATTTCACCAAAACATGATTTATTGACACGGCTGGTATAAACACTCCTTCTGACCTTTTAACAATGGTGCTGAATAACAATTAAGTCTTAAAGAGGCAGTATAACGTTAATTATCTGTTCTTCACGACTTCGACCTTTCGCCAAGGTACTTCGGCTTTTGACTTACGAAAGACTTTGTTGAACAAGAATGAGGCTACTAAAATCCCAAAGTCTCGTTTCCTCGTTTCTTAGGAGCTTACTTTTAGGCTGTTTTTAATTTCATCACTTTTTTGAGGAATTAATAGTAGGAAAGGACAAGTTGTAGAATTTTCACCTGAAAATGTCGCTATAGTAGTGTGGCATTCGTTAGCCACGCGAGATCTGGAAATAGGCAGAGACAAGTTGGGAAAGCATTATTTTTTCCATGTTACTGAAGTTGTCCAGGAGAATGGAGAATTGAAGCAGTGTTGCCCAAACGAGGCTAAAGACAATGTCAGACTTCTTTGAGACAAAAAAAAGAGGCTCGGTTAGCGTAATGAAATCAGCAACTCGGATTCAATTCCTGGACGAGACTCTTTGGGTTTCACTTAACATTCATTCACAAGGGAGAGAGATGAATTCATCTGTTATTTTCACAGTTATAGGTTTAAAAAAATCGGGCAAACTGGCTCCTTTATCCGTGGTAAAGTAACTATTCTAGGAGATGAAAAATGTGTAATTCAAACAAGCTGTACTTCGCTTAAAAATTGGCCTTGCTCATTGCAAAGGAGTTAGGCAAATATAACCCTAGAATTATGCGTAGATAGTTAGACAAACTGGTTTCTTTATCCATGGTAAAGTAACTATTCTAGAAGATGAAAAATGTGTAATTCAAACCAGCTGTACTTCACTTAAAAATTGGCCTGGCTCATTGCAAACGAGTTAGGTGAATATAACCCTAGAATTATGCGTAGATAGTTGGACAAACTGTATCCTTTATCCGTGGTAAAGTAACTATTCTAGGAAATGAAAAATGTTTGATTCAAACAAGCTGTACTTCGCTTAAAAATTGGCCTTGCTCATTGCAGAGGAGTTAGGTAAATATAACCCTAGAATTATGCGTAGATAGACGAACTGGATCCTTTATCCTTGTTTAGGTAACCAATCTAGGAAAAGGAAAACTAAATTCAAACCAGCTTTATCTCCCTTAAAAATTGAACTTGTATCACATTCCACCCGTGATGGAATGATTGGGTAAATAATATAACAGCTTGAATAGGACAATTCATCAAATTTGAATTGCCGAAAATATATCATTACACACCCATACACATATCTATCTATGAACATTAGTCTGATCCCTGTGTGTATGAGTTTGTTTATTGTTTTCTCTTTTTTTTTTTTTTTTTTTTTTTTGATTACCTGTTGTCTGAAATCGGTTTGGTTTAGTTTAGTTTGGTTTCTTTGTTTAATGGCATATCAACTTTTTTTTAAGTTATTTTAATGCCAAAGCCATTCTCCTAGAAGAACAGTAGTGGTACTATTTAACCCATAGATGGGAGGATGAGGGGGTTCATACCTTTCCTAAGGGTATTTGCCCGAAAGTGAACGTAATAGCGCGACTGGAGTACGAAGTCGCGTACAACGATTCCGCAGTCCATCGCTTTAACCATTACAACACGAGGACACCCCCTCTGAAATCGGTGGAGATTTGGGTAGATACACACTTTTGGTAGTCCAGCAACTAATTTTGAATTTAGAGTTGCCCTTCTTTGATAGCCAGAAAGCTCAGTCTGTTCTATTTCATCTACATCTGAGAGAAGAGAGAAATACATGAACGCCAACATCTTAACCATATTCTGGCTGGGACAGGAGCTTTGCGTTCTTGGGTCCAAGATGCCAAGCAATCATAGTAAAGCATGAAAAGGTTAATGATCATATAGAAATCTGATCTCTCTCTAATAAATAAAACAGGCATTCTTCTAAGCTGTGCTGTGTCAGTACTATTGTATGGTTGAGCAACATTAATTTTGACGAAACGATTGGAGAAAAACCTATTTGGGAACTACACAACGACGCTGCGTGCTGTTTTGAAAAAATCCTTGCGGCAGCACCTCACAAAGTAACTGTTGAATGGCTACTTAGCACCCATCACACAAACCACCTAAGAGGGGTGTCCCTGTGGCATTGTGGGTAACATGTCCGACTGCGTCATTATATTAAGCGACTTCGAACTCTACTCCAGTACGTTCATTTTCAGACTAATACCCTTAAGGAAAATTATTAGCTCCTTTAACCCCAGCTGTAGGTTAAATAGTACAGCTGTCATCCTTCTACTAGGTTGGCTTTGGCATTAAGTACACCGTGAAGGTTGATATACCATTAAGCAAAGAAACTGACCAGAAACAAATCATCTAAGCGAGGCGAACAAGATACATTTGGTACTGCAGAAGAAGTAAGTAAGTACTCATCAGCGATATTCTCCTGTGGACTTGTACACATGTACATACTAGTGTTAGTAAAACAGCAAAAACTTATATCCATCAGCTCTGTATGGATATTAAATGCTGATGAGGGGACATACCAAGAGCGATGTTGGATAGGGACGGATAGTGAGAGAGAGAGAAAGAGAGAGAGAGAGAGTCAAGTAAATTCGTGCCTTGATAATGATGATGATGATCTCTTTTCCCAGACCATTAGTGCTGAGTGAACGTAAGCAGCTTCAGAAGTTGAACCCGGCTCGCCAAATAAGTAATCCACATATACATACTAGTGTTAGTAAAACAGCAAAAACTTATATCCGTCAGCTCTGTATGGATATTAAATGCTGATGAGGGGACATACCAAGAGCGATGTTGGATAGGGACGGATAGTGAGAGAGAGAGAAAGAGAGTCAAGTAAATTCGTGCCTTGATAATGATGATGATGATCTCTTTTCCCAGACCATTAGGGCTGAGTGAACGTAAGCAACTTCAGAAATTGAACCCGGCTCGCCAAATAAGTAATCCACATGTACATACTAGTGTTAGTAAAACAGCAAAAACTTATATCCGTCAGCTCTGTATGGATATTAAATGCTGATGAGGGGACATACCAAGAGCGATGTTGGATGGGGACGGATAGTGAGAGAGAGAGAGAAAGAGAGAGAGAGAGTCAAGTAAATTCGTGCCTTGATAATGATGATGATCTCTTTTCCCAGACCATTAGTGCTGAGTGAACGTAAGCAGCTTCAGAAATTGAACCCGGCTCGCCAAATGAGTAATCCATGCCAATAAACATAACACCAAGTACTAGGTTTGGTTTCATTATTTAATAGCATATCAGTTTCCGTGGGTTATTTCAAGCTAATGCTATATTCGAAGGACAGCAGTGGTGCTATTTAACCCAAAACTGGGAGGGGATAAGAGTGTCTATGCCGTTTCCAAGAGTATTAGTCCGACAGTGAACGCACGACTGGAGTTCAAATTTGCTTCCTACGATGTCATTGTCCAGCGCTTTATCTACTACGCTACGGGAACTTTTTTTCAGAGGATGTGCTATCGTAAAGATGATACAGACGATGAGGTATTCTTTAACGAGTTTCTCATTTTAGAATACCAATCTTCATCTATATGATGTCTTACCATAATTACCGAAGAACTGCTGCATAATTTTCCTCGTTTTTATCGTTATTTTTAGTCAGTCCATGTAATCATTTTTATCAAAATATATTTAGCAAATTACAAATGGGACATTCCAAAAAGCAACTAAATGGTTAAATCATTCGACCATGCATCAACGCCAAAATAAAAGTAGAAAAAAATAATTGCTTCTGTTCTTCGTTAAGTTCCAGATAATAATAAGGTTTTCTATTCCCAATTACTTATGAGATGCTATCACACATAAAAGATAACTTCAACTGAATATTCAGAAATCATATCTAATTCGTTACAGTAAGTGATTGTCAAAACTCTATGCCAAAACAGATCCGTAAATTTAGCATTAAACTTCGTGATGTACACTTTGATAATCTTTACTTGCCCAGTCGGCTGGGGCAGTAGAATACACCGACTGCTTATCTGCAGAGGGGTAAGACTCCCCCAACGAGTGTCCTAGATATGACGCTAAAAAATTGTTGGAGCTTCGAGGAATGCGGAGTATCCCTTCATTGCCATTGCTCCCAGGTCCACTCTGGCCCGGAGTGGTAGTACCTGATAAGGATCCTATCTATGGGTTAAATAGAACTAACAGCATACTTATGCTAAACTGAATTGTTTGAGTAAACGGAATAGCTTGAAATAAATGTTTTAGACAATTAAACCGTACTTACATTTAAACTGCGTGCTTATGCTTAACTGAATTATTTGAAATAGAACTGTTTTTCGACATTAAAACTGTATTTACACTTTACTGAATTGTTACATATAACTGCATGAATAGTTTGAAATAGAAATGTTTTTGACAATTAAACTGTGTACTTATGCTAAACCAAATTTTTTTAAAATAGAACAGATTATTTACATAAAAATGGATTTGGCGTTAAATAACCTACAAAGGTTGATATGCCATAAAACCTAACAAACCAAACCATAATCTTTACCCTTAGTTTTTTTATTCATATATATATATATATATATATACACACACACATATGCACACACGCGCACACACTCATACACGCAGACATATATATATTTAATCAATTTTTATAACTATACTATAATTTTGATTGTGTGAAAATAACCAGCTGATACAATTTGCAAATAAACAATATTACAGAAGCTGTTATCCCGGAAAAGAATTCCATAAAAAAAGACTAAAAACATAGGTACTAGTTGAAAATAATCACCCTATAACGCAAGCCAAGTCAAAAGAAAAACACCGACAGAATTCCTTAAGCTAAACGTAATACTGCTCAATACACAAAGTAGGGTGAAATATAAATACCTATAGAATCAGAAAAAATCTACCAAGGTTTCAACTAACTGTATCATCAAGACGATTCTGACCAAAGAAGGGTTAAACCAAAACTGCATTTTATTGATTAAAACACAGCTAGAAAAAATAAAATTGGAATACCCTCATGATTAAAGCGATGAACAGCGGAATCATTGTAAGCGAGTTCGAGCTCCAGTCGCGCTGTTAGGTTCACTTTCGGACAAATACCCTTGGGAAAGGTATGAACTCCCTTATCCTCCTAACTATGGGTTAAATAGTACTACTACTGTTCTTTAGAAGGATGGCTTTAGCATTAAATAATCCACAAAGGTTGATATGCCAAACAAACAATCTAAAGAACAAAAATAATCAGTTAAATGTAGTTTTGTTCCAACCCTTATAATTATCCTTAAAACCAGAATTATCCTTATAATCTAGTTAGGTGAAATCTAGATTTTTTCTGACTCTGTAGGCATATATATATATATATATATATATATATATATATATATATTATTTCAAGAAAAAAAAACAATGTTTGGTCACATTAGAATAAATTTATTTCCATGCTGTTAAGAGCACTGATATGAATCAAAGACTCTAAAATAATTTTTAACAGGACTTTATTTGATCCAATAAGAAAATAGAATAAATTACAACCAGATAGGAGGGATAGTCAAAAGAAGGAAAGATAGTCAAAGGAAGAAAAGGCTATACATAGCTGAAATGGGTTTTGTTTCTCCCTCTCTTTCCTTCCTTTGACTATCTCTCCTATCTGGTTGTAATTTATTTCATTTTCCTATTGGATTTGATGAAGTCCTGTCAAAAATTATTTTAGATTCTTTGATTCAGATCAATGCTCTTAACAGCATGGAAATAAATTTAAAGTGACCGAATATTATTTTTTTTATTGAAATAATATTATTTACTCTGTGAATTTACTTACATTGAGCTCTTTACCAGGAATATTTAAATATTCGAAATTTGAATAATTTATTTGTCCGGACGGAATTGTTCCCTACTCCAGATTTACTGGATTGAAGAATACATATATATATATATTATTGTGTGTGTGTGTGTGTGTGTGTGTGTGTGTGTGTGTGTGTGTGTGTGTGTGAGAGAGAGAGAGAGAGAGAGAGACACACACAAAATGTTAACACTCTCATCGGAGTACCTTTATAATATAATTTCAGTTTTCCCATGTTCACCATCCGTGTCGATACATTCTTAAAATTTCCAAATGGTGATTTAAAAATGTTAATATTTCTATGGAAGTGTCTTTATTAAAAAGCAAAATTGATATTTCGGAGGTCACCTGTACGTATAAGATTCAAATAATAAGTTGAAAGGAATGGTGAACAGGGGAGACATTTAAAATCATAAGAGAACTCTCAGAAGAATATTAACATTTTTAAACACGCTGTACCTACCTTAATATATTACTTTTAATATAACACTGACTTTTATAAGGGGTAGAGTCCAAGGGTTTTGGACTCCTCTTCTAAAGCAAAATTACAATATTTTTGCTTAAACAAGAGATCTCGCTCGAAAGTAATTTAAATTAAGGAGAGATTGCGCACATGAAAAAAATATTCGAAATTATCTATTGAAATTTCTATAAAAATGTCGCCTATTAAAAATTAGTAAAGCAACAGCATGTGACTCAAGGTTGATTTTTTAAAGCGGAATGCGAATTCAGGTTTTCTCTTGTTTGATACGCCATAAAACCCAACCCAACTCAACCAACGACCAAACAAAAAGAGTTTCTCTTCTATAAAACTGAATGCCTCACCAATTTACCGCAGCTAAAGGGAGAAGAGATAGAGTCATGTATTTTCCAAGAGCATTGGCGTGAAGTGAAACACAATCAGCTTCGTCAAGGATCTGAACTAAGGTAACCGATTCTATTTGCTATATCGATAGCCGTTACGCTAAGCGCGCCTCCATATAAAAGCGAAGTAAGGGGAGAGAGAAAGGATAGAATGAAGCGTGATGTGTGTCTATGTATGTGTGTTAGAAAGAGAGAGAGAGAGAGAACACACGTGGGAAAGTGTTTTAGACGGCAAAAAAAATCGATGCGATGAAAAACGCCAAAAACTTGTATAAAATTAATTTTATAGTAATAAATCAGTGTCATTTGGAGGAAAAATTTATTGAGAAAATTTTAATATGAAATGATTTTCCCAATGTTCAGAATTGGGCATTTTGTTTTTTAACCTCTGGCCAAGCACGAATGACCCCTAATGTCAATTTTTTATGACCTATGTCACAAGAGGGTTTTTTTGTGTTTGTTTTTTTTTTTTTTTTTTTTTTCTTTTTTTTTTTCTTTGTTTAATACCAATACCTCCTGTTGTTTTATCATGAAAGTAAAACGGACACAAAGAGGCTGAGTCTAATTGATTTGTGTGTGTGTGTGTGTGTGTGTTTTGTTAAAAAACAAATAGATAAAGTTGCAACGCCCAGAATGGGTGTTTAAATTCCATAATTTCAATCAATGTAACGGGTTAGTCCCCGTATCGTAATGACTGAAGTGTTGGACTTTGCCCTCGAAGTAAGCGACTTCGATCTCCAGTCACGCTGTCATGTTCGTTTTCGAACTAATACTCTTGGGGATAGGTATAAATCTCTTTATCCAACCCAGTTAGAGGTTAAATAGTATCACCGATGTTTTTCTTCAAATATAGGATTGGCATTAAATAAACCATGGAGGTTGATATGCCATGGTATATCAACCTTTATGGATTATTAAACAAAGAAACCAAACAATACATATCTAGATTCCAGTAAATTGTCACATAAAGTATTCAGTCGGTGCCCAGGTGCTAAAATAAGGGGTGCATCAATTTTCATCAGACCTTATATCAACTCTGTATATCCCCTTTGGGCTTGGATTGATTCTGTACTCTCATCTACATACAACAAACAGTGCACTTTTATGAGTTTTATTAGGTCACACTATAGTTGGAAACTGAAAATTTTATCAGAATATCTATCGCTCATAAGTATGTTTTTGGTGCAGCAATTTTATTTACCGCTATTATATATATATATATATATATATATATATGTGTGTGTGTGTGTGTGTGTGTGTGTGCGTGTGTGTGTGATTTATCTGCCATTTGACAAGTTTCAATTTCTTTCTAAAATTGTAAAAGAGTTTTTTTTTTAAGAGTGGATAGGCCTTGATAAAAGCAGCAACCAAAAGAACCCTTTTTTGAGGGGGTGTCTAATCTTTCTGCAAGTCGGTGGATTCTGAGCCCTATTTATAGTGTGTGTGTGTGTGTGTGTGTTCACACACGTGTGTATGTGTTAGTAGGAACACAACACACTTTCTTGACCAAATATTAGAACGGATAGTAAAACAAAATCCATGTAATTATTACGACATCCCGTAGAAGCTATAACAGATGCAGACTACGCAGATGAGCAACAGCTTCTCATAAATTCACCTACCCTAGCAAAATTCCTACTGCAGAGTCAAGATCAAACACAGGAAGGCATTGGCCTCTACATGAAAGCAAACAAAATTTCAAACGAAAAGGAGCAATCCCCACTCTTAGTGGCAAGCTTGTAAAATAAATTGACTCGTTCATATACCTCGGTAGCAACATCTCATCAACGAAAAATGATGTCAACATACGCCTAGCGAAGGCGGGGAATACCATTGACAACTCACAAACAACTCAAGTGAGACGAACAAGACAAGCAGGGCACTGCTGGATAAGCAAGGACAAACTCATAACTGATGTTCTCTTATGAGATTCTGCTTATAGACGTATCAATGTTGACCGGCCAGCAAAGTCTTATACATAAGATCTGTACAAAAACAAGATGCAGCCTTGTAGACTTGCCAGGTTCAACCAAATTTCTGTGATGGTTCACAATATTGATTATTTCATTATCTAGTTTGGTCGGGCCGCAAGTTTCTCCGTTAGCTGTTAGCTAAAATCTTGTAGCGGAAATGTAAGTCAAATTGGAAAGTGCAAGCGATTATGCCAGTGACTAGGATAGGAAAACCAAATGTAAACAAAATAGATTCATGTCTTGTCACAAGTTTGATTGAAAAAATGAAAAACACAGTAAAAAATTGGGGACACATGTAAGATGACGCAGTGATTTAGTGAGATGGCATCACACTAACGGTATCCTAAATTTAGATGTATAAAATTTAGCGAATTTTGAAAAAGTTGTCAGAAGTTGGCGTTCAGAGAGTTCAGTTGGGGTTGGACGTCGGTCGGGTCAGGGGGTGTCTCTTTGTGTCTCTGTTCATAGACCCTTACTTATTCTCTCTCTCTCTCTCTCTCTCTCTCTCTCTCTATCTCTATCTCTCTCTCTCCCTCTCTCTCTCTCTCTCTCTCTCATGCTACTGTATGCAGTCTGAACATTTAACAGTATATCTGGATAATGAAACTACAATTTCTATAAATATATTGAACATGTTACTGTTATACTAATACGTTCCAATAAATTAATTGTTGAGGGAGATTTCTTCTTGTCTTTGAGTTGCCAATTCCCAGGTAATTTGTTTCAATGAATCACCCCGACCATCAGAAATCTGGATGGATTGTGTCATTCCCTATCTGTGGATCTTTCGAACACAACGTGGGCTCAGAGGGGACTGATAAATAAACTCACTGGAAACGCATGAGGTAGTCACGGAGCCAGGGCTATAATAAAGGACCTTTACCAGCCATAGCATCACATTTGGCGCTGGCATCGGTACTACCATAGTTCTACACGGGAGCAATAGATGATAGGGATGGATGGCAATTAAAAAAAAAGTCCGGGAAATCCGTGCTGCAAATGCGACTTGATGTTGATGATGATGATAATTATACTAGTTTTACTGGCTCAACACACAATAGTAAAATTTGTTCATGGAAACTCGCTTTTGCTTTGTTCTCTGTATTGCTTACTAGGGAAAGCCAAAACAGCTCCTTCAACACAAAAATCAAACTGACATTTTCTTATTTTGCGTGCAGAACTGCCAAAGTGAACGATGAATAATTCGGTTTGGTTTTGTGTAATTATGTGATCTCTGGTATAATGCATTCGTTGAAGAAAGTCTGAAATGGGAACTTATTTTGCATCAGAACAATACAAAGCCACTTTTCAATCAACAGTCGGAGCAAATGATAGAAAAATTGAAATTTCCACCTGTTAAACATCTGTTTAACACCTGGTTACTACCTGTTTGTCGGCTGTATCCCTTTCCACTGTTTCACTTATTTGCGGACAACACCAAAAAAAAAACTATTCATAATTTTCTAATGATAATTGCCTAGTACAAGTACAGTGATAGTGGTAATTCACATACGTTAAAAAGAACCTATTTCCTTTAAATGATAAGATGAAAGTTCTTAACTTAAACAAAAAAAATCATATAACGCAGTTTCTAAGAAATACTTCGATGTCGTAGATCAGCTCGTTAACCACAACGCCAAGGAGGCTCCCTCGATAATATCTACGGTAAGAACGTTTATATTGTTATTATGGTTTTATTATTAGTTATTATTGTAATGGGGAGATTTGTTTATAGATTAAAATTTACATCTCGCTTCGCGCTGAAGCTCTTACTTAAGGGATGAATCCAATTGTTCTCTTTCCAACAATGAGCATAATATTAGGGCAGACTGGGTTCTTTGACCTTGGTAAGACGATCAATCAAGGAGAAGGAAAACTCTGAATTCAAACTAGCTGTATCCCGCTTAAAAACTGACCTTGCGATGAATCCTGTCTATGTTTAAGGGTTGCTTAAATCCATACTGTTTATTTAAGGTCTGCTTCAATCCACGATTTCCGACATTCACAGTGGTCTTGAAATACTATTTTATATTCAAAGGTATTTTTGGACTACTCATCTTTTTTCTCTCTTTACACCGCACGAATTCTCCGATATCCTAAACATAAGACGATTTTTTAATACTTCACACACAAAGAAAACTTACAAATAAAATAATACTTCACACTAAACATATTCAACTGAAATACTTATTGCCCAGTTGACTGAGGCTGCAGAATACACCGACTGCATCTCTGCAGAGGGGTAAGACTCCTCACAACGAGTGTCCTGATATGACACTAAACAATCTAATGCTGAGGTTCCAGCGATGCTGGGGCTTTGGGGATTGCGGAGCATCCCTTCATTGCCATTGCACCCAGGTCCACTCTGGGCCGGAGTGGTAGTACCTGATAGGGCCTAATCTATGGGTTAAAGAAAGCTATACTGCATACTTATGCTAAAGTGAATGGTTTGAAATAGAACTGTTTGACTAAACTGAATCGCTTGAAATAGAAATATTTTTGACAATTAAACTGTCTACTGATGCTAAACTGAACGGCTCGAAATAGAACTATTTTGACATCGAAACTGAGTACTTATGCAGAACTGATTTGTTTGAAATAGAACTGTTTGAATAAATCGAATAGATTGAAATAGAAATATTTTTGACAATTAAACTCTGTACTCATGCTAAACTAAATTGTTTGAAATAGAACTGATTATTTGTATAAAAATGGATTTTGCATTAAATAACCTGCAAAAGTTGATATGCCATAAAACTCAACCAACCAACATGAAAGACTTACAAAAAAAATAATACTTCACCCTAAACACTTCTCACTAAAGACATTCACCTGACAGACTTACAAAAAAAAATAATACTTCACACTAAAGACATTCACATGAAAAGCTTATAAATGAAATAATACCTCACACAAAAGACATTCACCTGAAAGACTTACAAATAAAATAATACTTCACGCTAAATACTTCACACTTAAGACATTCACATGAAAAGCTTACAAACGAAATAATACTTTACACTAAAGACATTCACCTAAAAAACATACAAATGAAATAATATTTCACGCTAAATACTTCACACAAAAGACATTCACCAGAAAAAACATACAAATAAAATTATACTTCCCGCTAAATACTTCACACAAAAGACATTCACCAGAAAAAACATACAAATAAAATAATACTTCACGCTAAATACTTCATACAAAAGACATTCACCAGAAAAAACATACAAATGAAATAATACTTCACGCTAAATACTTCACACTAAAGACATTCACCAGAAAAAACATACAAATAAAATAATACTTCACACAAAAGACATTCTCCTGAAAGACTTACAAATAAAATTAAAGCAATAGAACATGGCACAGAACACTAAAACGAAAACGAAAAAGAAATGAAAAAGAAGTTAGTGTATATGATTGTTCCTGAATTTCAACAACTTCCGTTTCTGCTCAGTAGGTGGCTACATTATCTCCGTCTATAATATTTTGGGCTGACTTACAATACTCCTCAATTAATAAACCGACAGTTCTTGCACAACATTGGTTATATGCCCACTTCAGGTGCGAGAAATAACGTTGAAATATGTAAACAGATCTTCACTTACCCTCTCTACACCCTGAACTTGACAGCATGCTTCGGGAGTCTGTTACACAAATATTTTGAGTTGTTTTAGTATCATGTAGACATTAGACGCAATTATGTTGACGGTTGAATGTATGATGGCATACCACAGTCTTACACGTGTGTTAATACTTAGGGCTACAGAAAAGTTCTCAGTCCAACCAATGAGTGAACCAAGAACGACCATGTTATTCTATACTAAACCTTGGAACGTACACAGTATTTTATAGCGAACCTTAAACAAATCTAAGAAGCAGCATTCTACATGATAGCAGCTGTACGGTTCCCTACCTCCCATCTCGCAAATCATGCAAGAAAGACGAACAAGACATGCGGGGCATTGCTACAGACGTTAGAACAAACTTATATGCGATGTTCTCATATGGGTGTGCGTCAGTACTGGCCGACCATTAAAGACTTACAAACATCAACACTGTGCGGACATAGGATGTAGCCTAGAGGATCTACCAAGATGATAGGTATGGATGAGGAGACAGAGTTAGGGAAACCCGTACTTTCTGTGTGATTTGATAATGATAATGATGATAAGAGAGAGTGTAGCAAACCATATTGAACCTAGAACGTACAAGATATTCTATAGTGAACATAGAACGTATATGATATTTCATAGTAAACTTTGAGCGGACATCGTATTTTATAGTGAACACAGAGTGTATATGATGTTCTCTACTGAACTTAGAACGTACATTGTATTCCATAGTGAATCTAGAATATATATGATATTCTGTAGGGAAACTAGAACGTACACTGCATTCCATAGTGACCCTAGAACATACATGATAATCTGTAGTGAACCTAGAACGAACATTGTATTCCATAGTGAACATAGAACGTATATATTCTATAGTGAACCTATAGCGTACATTGTATTCCATAGTGAACCTTATACGTACATTGTATCCTACATAATCATCTCCCAACACCAAATCATTCCTGAAGGTATTCTTGGTTGAACAGAGAACTTTTCAACATGCGCTCGTCTCATATATATATATATATATATATATATATATGTATGTATGTATTTGTGTGTGTGTGTGTGTGTGTGTGTGTGTGTGTGTGTGTGTGTGTGTGTGTGTGTGTGTGTGTGTGTGTGTTGTATTGTCTAGTTGAACCTGCCATCGGAGATATAAATGGTTCTACTGGACTTTTTCAGGTATTTGCAGATTTCTGACACGTTTCTTTTAATGATTTCATTCCAGGAATAAATGGTGGGATCTACATCATGACTACAAATGCGTAAATATTTCGTTGAACTTCTTGTAATGCTTTGAATTTTAAAAGACGTTCAACAAGCATTGATTTAACAATCCCCCACATAAAATGTAGTAAAAATAAAAGATTCTATAAGTCTGAACCAATTCACATGCCTTTCGAAAATAATGTTTTTTCTTTATTTTAAACTGAGAGTATATGTGTGTGAATGTAACACCTATTTTATACCTCTGATTCTCCTAGTAATTAACTTTTGAATCCTCAACAATAAAAAAAAACAAAACATGATTCATTATGTTAGTATATTACTTTAATGGATGTATTTTCAGAAGTCAAAATAAATCAACAGAAAATAAAACAGATGCTACGTTTTTAAAACATTGTCGTCAACAATATCGTCATTTAGGGCAGCCGTTTTTTATTGTTCGTTCGTGACAAGCTAAAATATTCTCTTACGAGTAAAATAAATCACAGATATACACTGACGGAAAATAGAATGGCAACATCATAAATATTTTGTTGTGATTTACATAAGATTAAATATACATGTAATACAAAATTTCACCCTTTAAAAAAATCTTATGAAGTTAAAAAAAAATCCTTTAAACCAAAGATACTACGATTTTATCATAATTAGTGGAACATTAGACAATAAAAACGGATAAAATTAGGTATTCTAGTGGGTAGAATGTTCGCCAATGCCCAGGGAGACCGGAGTTCATTCCCAGGTCGAGTCATACCAAAGACTCAAAAATTATACTTGATGTATAAATAAAGTATGGATCAAGGGTAAAGTGCAGTAATTCAGGGAAAGAAGTGGCACACTGTCACACACCTTGGTGTTGTAGTAGCTAATGAAATTAGAGCCTTCGGGTCGTCCTAGACTATGGTCGCCAACTTTACTTATTACCCATAAATAAGTACATTTCGAACAATTTTTTTATACAAAGTTAAAAATGATATAAACCAAAGATAAGTAAAAGGTAAGTAAAGTTGAGGACCTTGGTCGAGGGTAACCCGTAGGCTCCCTTTTCAATAGCTACAACACCGAGGTGTAGGAGAGGGCACTACTCCATTCCCTGGATTGCTCCACTTTGCTCTTACCTTACAATGCAAAGTGTTAAGCAAGGTGGTATCAGGTACCATTTTTTTTTTTTTTTTTAGTCTTTGGTATAACTCGATCTGGGATTGAACCCCGGTCTCCAGGACCATTGGCGAACAATCTATTCATTAAGCCAATGGCCCGGTACAAACAAAAGATACCAAGATTTTATTATCATTATTTGTGGAACATTAGACAATAAAAATGGACCTTATAAGGTATTACCCATAAATATGAATACCTCTAACAACAATTTTATAGTTAAAAGTCTTCTAAATCAAAAATAGCAGGATTTTTAAAATTCCAAGTGTATGACTATACATATATATATATATATATAGTGGCATAGAAATACCTCCCACATTTTTACATGTAAACTGTTGGGTGCAAGTGAAATAAGATAAGAGCCAATGATACGTCCATCTTGTTAATATTTTTACGGGGTTTTTTTTTTCTTAAGATGCGATCACTTACAATCGTAGCTTGGACAGGTGCACTCACTGCATTTGCTGTTGAAACGTTTTTCAGACTGGTGGTTCTGTAATTGTTTCATAGAGAGCTTTTCGTTCTCATTTGATGTTTGATCGGAATGATGCTATTCCGGAGATAATTTACAACCCAAAACTGTATTGATTTTCTAGAAGGGCAGTAGCGATACTATTTAACCCATACTGGGGAGGATAAGGGACTTTATACCTTTGCCAAGAGTATTAATCTGAAAATCAACGTAATAGCACGACTGGAGTTCGAAATCGTTTAATATGATGTCGCTTTAGCATTGAATTGCCATCAAGGGTTGATATACCCTTAAGCCAAATAACATAACCGAACGTAACCTCATTTCGGGAAAAATCCGATGATGAGAAATCATGGCTCTACAGGACGAGTGTATAACCAGAAATAATATTATTTTTCTCATTGTTTGCACACTTGGTATAGTGCAAAGGGTCCTTGCCTTTTCGTAATGCTAAAAACCTTTTTTAATGCCTTATTCTGCTGATATATCATTTGAATGCTTATCCACTGTAGCCTGGCTCTGTCTGCTGGGGTTGTAGAATACAAGAACTGCATCTTTGCAGAGGTATAAGTCTCCCCCTCCCAACAAGGGTCCTGACATGATACTAAATAATCTGATGGTGATGATACAGTAATGGTAGAGCTTTGGGGAATGCAGAGTATCCCTTTATTGCCATCACTCCCAGATCCACTCTGGCTTGGAGTGGAAGCATCTGGTAGGGTCCTAGAACTAAACTCTGTACTTATGCTAAACTGAATTGTTTGAAATAGAACTGTTTATATGTATAAAAATTGATTTGGCATTAAATAGACTGCAATGGTTGATATGCCATAAAACCATACTAAAACAAACTATTGTAGCTATTGCCATGAATTACTTTCATAGGTCTAAGTTTGGTTACTAAAAATTGCTTCATAGACCACTGCTTTATATGTAACTTAGTTAAAGTATTCATGACTCAGTGCTATCACATAGTGAACTGACTATGTTTAAACCAGACTAAAAGCGAGCATAACAGGCTGGACACTGAACGGACAAAGCAACGATATTCTTCCATGGACATCTACACATGGACACACCAGTGTTGACTGACTAGCAAAAACTTACATTCATCAGCTCTGTGTGAGCGCAGGATTTACCAAGTGCGATGGCCGATTGGGACGAATAGCGAAAAGTTGTCAAAGGAATCCATGTAGTCGGCACACTTTGATTATTATTATTATTTATTACTCATTAGAGTCCTTCACATCAGCTTACGCTGATGGCCCTTCACTGGAGATTGAGTGACAGCAAGTCTCCTCAAGTCTCCAGGACTCTTCTCAGTATTCTGGCCGTTTTCAATAACGCTGTTTTTGGATGGTCTCCACTCGGCCGCCAACTTCTAAATCTTCCAGGCCCTTCAATAATCCTTTAGTTACCGTGCCAAAAGCACCAATCACAATTGGTATAATTGTCACCTTCATGTTCCATAGTTTTTTCATTTCTCTAGCAAGGTCAAGGTACTTATCTCTCTTTTCACATTCTTTCAGTTTTATTCTGTGGTCTGCCGGGACAGCAAAGTCGACAATTTTTCAGATTTTCTTTTTTTTTTTTTTTTTTTTTGTTGATTATTATAAGGTCTGGTCTTCGGGCCGAGATTATGTGATTCGTTTGTATATCAAAGTCCCACAGGGGTTTGTGCGCGTTATTTTCTAGGACAGGTGCTGGGTTGTGCATATACCATTTGTTGGCATGGTCAAATTTAGATTTCTTGCACATTTCCCAGTGGATCACCTTGCCCACCCAGTCGTGTCTAGCCTTGTACTCCTTCTGTGCCAATTTGCTGCATTCGCTTATTATGTGATTGATGGTTTCATCTCTGTCACCACATAGTCTGCGCTTGCTATTTTGTATCTATCCTCGCTTTGATATGATTGGTTCTTATGGCGCTGTTTTGTGCTGCCATTAGGAGAGATTCTGTTTCTCTCTCAAAGTTTCCTCTTCTTAGCCATGTCCAGGTTTTGTCGTGTGAGATGTTGTTTATTAGTAGTTTATTATTATTATTATTATTATTATTATTATTATTATTATTATTAAATATATTGCCGAATCTATATTTGAACATGTTTCTGTATCGATTATAATCGTCGACTTACTTGCCAATAAAACTTGTACATTCGACGTAATATTTTGTTATGGAAATCTAAAATATGAGTGGAGAGTCCCCTTGGTGTAGTGGCTAACGTGCTGGTGTGCGACATCTTTGTTAGCGACTTCAAAATCGAGTCTTGCTATTACGTTCAATTTCGGACTTGGGAAATTTTAGTTTTGTTTAGTTGGCTCATATCAGGACACTCGTTGGGAGAGTCTTATACCTCTCTAGAGATGCAATCTGTGTATTCTGCAGTCCTTTGCTGACTTGGTCAGCCCGTGTGAAAGCTATGAGTTCCCTTATCCCCCTAGCTATAGGTTAAATAGTATCACTACTCTTCTTCTACTAGGATGGCTTTGGCATTAATTAACCCACGAAGTTTGATATGCCATTAAACAAAGAAATCAAACTAAACCAAACCTGAAAATATCAAAATGAATAAGTTTTTCTTTTATTGTCATTTATCCAGTTATATATTTACGGGTGTTTCAAAAAGGATGCTATTGTCTTTTTGAAAAGTTGTATTTAAACTATTTCAACTTCTTAGTTGCTCTGTAAATAGCAGTTAAGATATCTCAATCTGCAATGTGAGCTTTCAAAGGAGTTTTCTGGATGAGCAAGTTAAATGCACCGATAACTTTGATAATTAATAAAGATGATTGGCTTGAACTCTTTCGATTTTCTTCAGTCCCAGTCTCAGAACATTTATAAACCAAATGCAATATTGTCGATTTGTCGAGAAGTTTTCACAGGGGAAATTTCTCTTCGTCACAAATTTATAAGAGATATATACGTGAAATTCATAGTTAACCATATACAATAACTCCATAAATAAGTATACCACCGACAATGTTTTCTAAGAATGCTAATATTCTTCTGAAATAAAAATACCAGGATTTTATTATTTATATTGGAACATTATTCCATCAAAATGGATATTATTATACACTATTTATTACCAAACTCTACAACACAGAGACACTGTAATCAAAAATATGAATGTGTTGCTGTACAAAAATAAGTACTCCTCTTTTATTTATATCAATATATATATATGTGTGTGTGTGTGTGTGTGTGTGTGTGTGTGTGTGTGTGTGTGTGTGTGTGTGTGTGTGTGTGTAATATTTTATTTTTGATGACTGAGTTTTAATGTTTTGTATATTTAAACAAACTCTCTCCACTATGGGGGGGATTAGACACAAGGTCAATTTCTAAGTGGAGTATAGCTGGTATGAATTCAGTTTTCCTTTTCCAAGACTGGTTGCCTAACTAAGGTGAAAAAATAGTCTCCACTACTACTTACCGATAGCTAGGTGGAAAACAAAGGGATTGATGCCTTTCCCGAGGGCATTCGCATGAAGTGAAACACAAGCAGATTTGTGCAGGATTTGAACTTGGATCACCGATTTCATTAACTAGAACGATAGCTGCAACGCTAAATGCACCTCCAGGGAAAGTTTCAGTGCTGTCGAGTGTGGCAATAAATAATAACTAATGATATCTATTTGAATTGTTTAATTTTCCTCCAGAAATTATATAATTTCGGTATTTTCGTTTGAAAATAAAATAGACTATTTTAGAAATTCTAATTTCTTATGAGTGATACTGTCACTGACACAACGGAAACGAATAGATGCTCAAAAAAGCTAATGCATGGCGTAGTTTCCGGGAGACCTGGGTTCAAGCCCAGGTCGCGTCATACCAAACACTTTTAAAATGGTACTTGATACCTCCTTGCTTAACACTCAGCAATAGGAAGTACGTATTAAGGGTAAAGTGGAGAAATCCTGGGAAAGGAGTTGCGTCCTCCCCTACACCTCGGTGTAGTAGCTATTGAAAAGGGGGCCTTTTGGTTGCCCTCGACAACGGTCACCAACTTTACTTACTCAGGTATTAGGGAAAGGATTACTGACAGAATAGTGTTATAATATGTAGAATTATTTTTATTAGTAGTAGGAAGAATTAACAGTAACAGTAGTAGTAGTAGTAGTAGTAGTAGTAGTAGTAGTAGAAGTAGTTTTTATTTGTGTGTGTGTGTGTGGTAATAGTAGTAGCTATTGAAAAGGGGGCCTTCTGGTCGCCCTCGACTATGGTTGCCAACTTTACTTTTTACTTTGAGTCAAGTGTTGCCTCGTAACTAGTGTTTTTGCATTCGTATATTTTACAGTTAATGATTGCGTTTTACTGGGGCAAAAATGCAAAGAAAAAGATCATTCTTATGGATCATTTTATAGGTGACAAGTTTCTAAGGTGGTGCTCGTAATGTAACGGTTATTATTGTCAGAAAAGCACACGACGACACGAGTTCAAATCTTGGATGAGGCTGTCTGCATTTCACGTAGCGTTTCTACCCTTGATAAAGGTATAACTCTTCCCCCAGCAACGTGTAAATAGCTGAGCAGATTGGGCTCTTTATACTTATTGTAGAAACCAGTGTAAAGGAGAGAAAACTCTTAATTCAAACCTGTTAAATTCCGCATAAAAACTGACCTTGTGTCGAATCCTGCTTGTGTCGGATGGGTTGGGTAAATACATGCAAATTTCTGTCTCTATTCTTATTTTTACTCCAGATTCCGTAGCAGAAATAATCTAATTAAATATTCTACATCCTGTTGAGATAAATACACTTGGTCTTTTTTTTCCCTTCTTCCTCATTTCTTTTATGATAGAATAGCCTCTAACGTAAAACTATGTGATTGGACTTTGAAGTTATGTCTCTTAAAAAATCACTGACATGGTGATTGCAATGACGATGTTGGGTGTGAGGTATAAAGTGGTAGTAGCAGGAGGAGGTAAAAATCAAAGAAAGAAAAAAACGATTGGTAATAGGAGCAAAGAGAGGAATAGGAGACTGAGATGGTTTTAGTATCGGCATTTTATTTATTATATTTTAGTTTTAGTTTTCAGTTTTGCTAAAGTTCACAATTCAATGAGATACGTGCAATAACACAATCAGTCTTAATGAGACAACTAATACACAACAGCGAATGGTCTGCATATACGGTATTTAACTTTCACCTAACAGAAATGTCTTCGGCATGCGTACATCACCGAGATACTAGACGTACACACGCACAGTCACACACACATACATACACACGCGTGCACATACAAGTGCATATAAATGGACACTCCATTCGAGGTATGACTGCCTAACAGTTTTGTTAAAGATGTCCAACCGTAAACAACCTACGCAGATGATTTATCTATGATAGAGAAGGATTTGCGTAAAACAATCCATCCATACTTTCTGGATCTGACTCTAAACTATCTGATGGTAAGGCTCCGGTCCTAGAACTTTTGAGGATGTGGAATACCCTTTTATTGCCATTACTCCCAGGTCCACCCCGACCCAGAATGGCTGTACCTGTCTGTCTCTAAACTGTCTGATGTTAAGTCTCCTGTCCTGGAAATTTGGGGAATGTGGAGTACTTCTTCATTGTTTTAATCTCAAACCCACTCTGACACGAAGTAGTAATACATGTTAGAACTATTCAGTCGTTTGCTATACTTGAAACTTGACTCGGTCGTCTGGGGATGTTGAATACACTAACAGCATCTCTGCAGAAGAGTAAAACTCAACGAGGGTCCTGATATATGACACTAAACAATCTGATGGTGAGGCTACAGTAATGCTGAAGCTTTGGGGAATGCCGAGTACCCCTTCATTACCATCGCTCCCAGGTCCGCTCTGACCCGGGGTGATAGCACCTGATAAGGTCCTTTTAACAGTCAAATTGAACTAAACTGAATTATTGAAAATAGAACTGTTTATAATGGATTTGGCACTAAATAAAAGACAATGGTCGATATGCTATTAAACCAAAAATATATGTATATACTTGAAACCCTCTTAACTATGTAAAAACAAATGATTGTATAAGATTGAATTATTGGTGTTAGATAGGAATGCTTGAAACCATTTTATTGTGTCACACGAACGAAAAATATTGATGAGAAATATTAGACTTGAAGAGCAATACTTGAAACTATTTTACTGTGAGCAAACAAATGAACTCTATTTCATTTGAGAATAAAGTTACCAACAAACTATTCGTTTACAAATCATATATATATATATATATATATATATATATATATATATATATATACAGGATTTGGCACTTACTAAGCTACAAGGGTTGATATGCCATAAAACACAACCAATCAACCATAAAATTCTCTGATATATTTGACACATAGATCGAATCCTGACAGTTACTCAATGTCAAGTTGTAAAGAAATAATTATATGTTGGATTTCAAGCCACACTGGGATGAGAGGAAATGAAAGAGAAGACTTGGCAGCCAAATCGGCCTTAGATCTGACCCCCGACAAATTCAGGATTCCATATACTGACCTGTAACCCAAAATCAATAAATTCCTTCACAACAAAATGGCAACAACGCTGAAATAATAACACCCACAATAAACCCTTTCAGATCCCGCCCACTTTTGGAGAATGAAGACCAGCTTTCGGAAAATCAAGAAGAAAAAAAGTCATTATATCCCGATTGAGCATTGGTCATACAAAGGCTTACTCACTCTTTCATACGGAAGCGGAAACAACAACCACAATGTTTGACATGTCAAACACCTTGCACCGTTCAACACGTTCTTATATAATGTAAAGCTTTTGCTCTCATTAGAAAGCGATTTTTCAAGGTGAATAGTTTGAGCGATCTGTTTGGCAACGTCAAGATGAATGACGTTCTGTCCTTTTTGAAAGAGACAGGGTTGTACCAAAAATATGATTAATTGAAACCATGTGTAAACAAATGAGATCCAGCTAAGTATTGGTTTAGAAAGCCTAGGCTCTCGGCGGCCGTTGAACGGATGTATGTAAACAATAGTAATCGTGTTTCATAACCGTTTAAAATGTACTTCGTAGCTAATATCCCCTCGTGGCTAAATGGTTAGAAGCTTTGGCTTGGCGTTTGAGTCAACCGGGTTTCGATCCCAGCTACGGGGAGATACTGTCTAGCCACACAGATGAGTTCTGATAGAACGAAACAGATCTGTCTGTGGATGACTATATATATATATATATATATATATATAATAGAATTCGGAATAAAATAACCTACAAAGGTTGATATGCCAATAAAATAACCAACCAGCCGACTAAGCAGTTACTACTACTGCTAGTCTGAGTCGATTGAGAATAATTACAGTAAAGGAGTATTTTCCATTCCTCAATCTTCTACAACTGGAGCCATACCACCGGATGCAGTATAATGTTATACTTAGGACTCTCCTTTTGGGGGTGGAGATCATATCCTAGTCGTCAGATTATAAGCCATACCGACGGGGAGTTCCAATTTACAAAGTTTTTTTTTTACTTAGATAAGGCTTCAAGCCGTATGAATGAAGCACCTAATGAAACTCGAAGTCATTCGTGAAGGTCTGCAAGTCTAGCTTGCAAACCATTATTACACCTGAGATGTCCTCGCGGCTGTCCAATTTATGATGTTATTCATTCATTCTATTTTCTTTGTATTTGTTGATTTTTCTTTCTGTATAAGTCTTTACCCAACTCATCCGCGCGACACAAGGTAAATTTTTTAGCGTCTTATAGTTGATTTGATTTTAGAATTTACCTTCTTCTCGATCAGTCGACCGTACCAAGGCTAAAGAGTCCAATCTGCTCGACTATTCTTTTCATAGATAGGGTGGAAAACACTTGGGTTCAATGGCTTTCTCAAAGACGATCGCTTGAAGTGAAAGTCAATTAGCCTTATCCAGATTTCTATTCGGGTCACCGATTCTATTTCCAATGAATAAAACCGTTTCACCACGCACATCGCCTTCATTAAGAGAGCCCGCGTAATGAAGTGGCTTAGGTGTTCGACAGTGACATCTTAATAAATGAGTTCGAATCCCAGTTGCGCTATTGCGTTCACTTAAAGATTATTCTCCTCAGGAAATGTATGAATTCTCTTATCCTTCCATTTATGGGTTGAATAGCATCACTACTGTTCATCTACGAGGAAGGCTTTGGCATTAAATAACCCAAGAAGAGTAATATGCCGTTAAGCAAAGGAACGAAAACCTTTACATTTCAATGTATCAAAGTTCACATTTATACGATCATCTCTGCATGAATGCATGTGCATGAGATTGCTGATATAATTTTCACCCAACGATTTTTTCTTAAGATAGATAGATTGATGCGAACATACTAAGATAGATAGATAGATAGATAGATTGGGAAAACAGACTGAAATGAATAGATAGATAATAAACGAACTGAGATAAATAGGTAGATATATAGATAGATAATTAACTGACTGACACTCGCACACACACACACACACACACACACACACACACACACACACACACACACACACATATATATATATATATATGTATATATATGTGTGTGTGTGTGTGTGTGTATATATATATATATATATAAACAGTTTTATAGATAAATACATAATGAACAAATTGAAATGGATATATATATATACATATATATACAGTTCTATAGATCGATAGATAAACTGAAATAACAAGCTAAGATAGATAGATAGATAGATAGATAGTGTGGCGGGTGTTGATATATTCCGTGTAGTCTATTCTTTGCCGAAGTATATTATCTAAGTCTTTGTTGAGCAGATTAGCATTGTTAATGTGTTCAATTCTCACTGGGTGCCCGATATGTCTAGCCTTGTACCATAACTATCTTAATCATGTTAAATAACACTTTAAGCCCTTATATGTATTTACCCAATTGACACAAGGTCAATTTTTAAGCTGAGATAAAGCCTAAAAAAATCAGTCTGCCCAACTATTTACCCGTTGCTGAGGGATGAATTTACCTAACTCCTCCGCCTTGAGATGGATGAGATACAAGATCAATTTTTAAGCGGAGTAAAGCTGGTGTGAATTCAGAGTTTTTTTCTCCTAGATTGGTTGCCTTACCAACCTAAAAATCCCTATCAGCTCTATCATGTACTCGTAATTCTAGTTGAATGGATGGATTCATACCTACCCATGAGCATTTGTTAGTAGTAAAATGAAAACAACCTCATCCAGGATTTGAACTCGAGTCGTGGATTCCATTTCCTAAATATTTAAGCTTTTGTAAATTGTCAATAATTTGACAATAATGAGATAAGCAACCCAAGTTCAAACCTTGAATGAGGCTGCTTGCATATCGCTTTGTACTAATGCCCTTTCGAAAGGCTTGAATCCATCTGTCCTTCCCCAGCTATGGTAAATTAGTAGCGTAGACCATTTTTCGTTGTTTTATTTTATGCCTTGGTTAGACAGCCAGAGACAACCAGTCTAAAAGAAGGAAAACTGAATTCGAACCCGCTTTACTCCGCTTAAAAATTGGTCTTGTGCTCCATCCTGCACGTAGTGGAGGGGTTAGAAAATACACAGAGCATTAAAACTCAGTAATCAAAAATAAAACTGCATAAACAAATATATATATATATATATATATGTGTGTGTGTGTGTGTGTGTGTGTGTGTGTGTGTGTTTCTAACAAGCCCTCTGCACGAGCATGAGACGAGACAAGGTCATTTTTAAGCGGAGTTTGACAGATCTGAAATCAGGATTTTGCTTCGAGACATGTTACTATATCAAGGTTAAAGAGCCAGTCTGCCCGACCGTTTACTAATAGATCGGTGAATAGTTAAATGCATCACTTTTCCAAAGGTATCTGTGCTATGTGAAATGCAGATAGCCTCGTCCAGGATTTGGACGTGGGTCGCCACGTGTGTTCATTACGACGATAACCATTATTCCAGAAGCGCCTCTAATATATATATATATATATATATATATATATATATATATATACGTCAGCTCAGGAATTCTAACGCATATATATTAGCTTTCGTTTGTTTACATTTTACGCTATCGGATACCAGAGTGCTCAATTCGTAAAAAAAACTTAGCATTACGCGAGCGGCAGCCGTTAATTCCTTCGCCATTACAGATTTTCAAAGTAGTCAGACCCTCCCCGCTGAAAAGAATAATGTGGCATAATTTTCTGATCCTTATTTTCCCTCTGCGCTAAGCTAAGTCGATATGCTAAGTGCACCTGTGCGTCTATTTATTATTACGCAGAGGTTGATAGAAACTGTGACACAGAAGCTATTTCACGATCAATTTGCTGTTGTTTCTTGTTTCGTAGATAATGGAGACACGCACTTTGCCTCAGTATTTACATGATTATCAATTAACATGGCAAAGTATTATTTGTGCATTTGAAAATTTATTTATTCACCTATTTTTGTCCACCGTTAATCAACCGTTTACCCATCACTGAGCAAGAATCCATATGCATCATTGACTGGCATTCAATCGCTTCTCTACCTTCTTTTTTCCCCTTTGTAATAGGTTCATTACTTACCTTCATCTTAACTTCTCTTTAAAACCCTCCCTCTCTCTCTCTCTCTCTCTCTCTCTCTCAGTGTGTGTATGCGTGTATATATATATATATATATATGTATATATATAGGGGTAATCCCCATGGAGAGAATGTTACCGTAATGGAAAAAAGCTTTGAAAGGTTAGGATTTTTCTTCTGATGCCGAAGTTGAAATTGCAGTGCGCATCTGGATTAAAAGTAAACTAAAAAGCTTTTTTTCATGGACGAAATGTCAAAAAAATTGATAGAACGATTGGAAAAAATATCTTTGCACGATACTGTCCCTGGTGAGGGGTGGCGTTGTGGCTAACGTGCTACACTACGACATCGTAGTAAGCGAGTTCAAACTTCAGTCGCGCTATTAGGTTCATTTTTGGTCTAAAACTTCTTGGTAAAGGCATAAACCTCTTCATCCCTCCAGCATTGGGTTAAATAGTACCACTAATGTCCAAATACAAGGATGACCTTCGCGTTAAATAACCCACAAATGTTGATATACCATTGAACAAAGAAACCTAAATATATATACAATCCTCTCTCTCTCTCTCTCTCTCTCTCTCTCTCTCTCTCTCTCTAACCCACGTGTTAATATCGATTCATATTTATCCGATTAATTGACTGAACTGTTGATGCGCTGATATATTTTTAGTAAGCTTATATTTTATTCAATTTCATTCTAATTACGGAACTACCTATCTAGTTAACTAGCTCATTCAGTTTGATTGTATATACTGTTAATTGGATGGTATAAATATTGTTAATTGGATGATATTCTTATCTATCTATCTATCTATCTATCTATCTATCTATCTAGCAAGCTAGCGAGCGAGCCAACTATCTCAGCATGTTCCTATTTATTTATCGATCAATGTTCATATCTATTCATGTATTTTACAAAGTTCCTATTTATGCATAGAAATATCAATCTATCAATATATATATATATATATATATATATATGGGCTAAAAGTTTATTGGCTAAAAATTTTATATGATGACGTCAGATCTGGTGATGATGAGTTGCTTTTACCAATGTAATCCAAGCTCTACAACACCAATGTAAGAAATGTGTCGACCGCCATGGGGATTATGTTGAAAAATAAAATACATGAGGTCACATTCAATGAGAATATCCTAGTCAGCCTATGAATTTTTCAACCGACCCTCATATATATATATATATATATATATATATATATATAAGTGTGTGTGTGTGTGTGTGTGTGTCAACCTTTCTGTCTGTCTTACTCTAATCTAATAATCTGTTCATATTTCATTTGATTTGTACCAATCGTTATATATTTATATATATCTATACATATCTATAAAGATCTAATCTGTATGTCCGTGCACAAGTGTGTATGTATTCGTTTTTTTTCTATTTATCAGTGCCTTTCTTTATTTATATCTATCTAGCTAGCTAGCTAGATATTTCATTCTTTTCTGATCTTTCTATCTATCTATTTATCTATCTATCTCATTCTGTTTATATATATATATATATATATATATATATATATATATATATATATAATTCTTTTCATATCCGTCAATCAATCTATCCATCTCATTCTGTTCATATCTATATATCCTTCTATCGATTTATATAAAAATGGCTGCTCGTACCTATCGTATATATCTAATTGGAAACGGCCTTTACTTTCTTCACTACCACAACGACTACGAAAAAACTATGTTAAAGAGACAAGACTAAGTCTCACTTAGCTTTAATGAACAAGGTACAATTTGTTATTCAATTTTATTCAGTATGCATTAGAATCAAGACGAAGTCTTCCTCGGAGCTCCTCAAAATAAAGAACAGAATAAATTTTGGTTAGATGCCATCTTGTATGATAAGAAAAGCGCCAAAATAGACATAAAAGATTTTTATAAAAAAAAAAATCCCAAAGAGAGAAAAAGTTCCAAAGAAGAAGAAAGATGCTTCTGGCCTCAAAATAATCACAGACTTTGTTGTTGTGTAAGAGTAAACCACAAAAAAAAAGAGACATTAAATCATTAAGTTTCCTAAAGATAATAAAACTGATCTTCATAACTGTAATGTGCGTACGACACTAGCAAGATCTCTAGCTTTAATAATTTAAATACTTTCATTCAAACAGAATAATAACAGCTGGATGGCTGGAGCAGTAGAGTATACTAACTGTGCCTCGGCAAATGGACAAGAGCTCCTTCTAGAACGAATGTTCTGGGCATAACACTGAACTACATCTGATGGTGAGGCTCCAGGCTTTGGAGAATGAGGACTACCTCTTTATTGACATTACTTCCAGGCCCACTTCCCGGACCACTCTGACATGGATTGTTTGTACCTGTTAGGGTCCCGCCAGATAAAACTGTTCAATCATTTACTAAGGATTAGTTATCTGAATTTAAACAGCTGTGTGCAAACTATTTATAATACATTGGAATAATTGATAAGTAGAATCATTAATACTTATATATATATATATATATATATATGTGTGTGTGTGTGTGTGTGAACAGGATTTTGCATTGAATAACCAGAAGAGTTGACATGCCATAAAGTGCGAACCAACCAACCAGTAGTTAAAAACTATGAGCAGAGACCCAATGTTGCATCGTAGAGTGATAGTAAAGAAATTAGTTACTTGCCGCTATATGATCTTAAAAATATTCTGGTTTCAAAATAATGAAGGGAAAAATCCTTTGTCTATAGTCATTTTGTAAGGAACAGACTCATGCAAGTAAAAGTTAAAATGATGGCGGGATGTTACTAACAAAGTATTTACAAGTGGGGCCGAAAGGTTCTCAGACTTACCAAGTAAAGAATGTCCTATTTTCATATATTCCGCATGCAGTTCAGTACAAACATATATTGTTTTTCCAGTCGCTTTAACTCTTAAAAAGACAGTAATTTTTGTTTAATCATTTTCTTTTTGATGAGCTTAAATCCTTTCAGTACCCCAACATCGTCCATGGTGAGTAAGTTTTTTAAATATCATCTTTTAGGACAATGTAAGTAGCCCTTGTTGTTACCCATCTTTCCAGGGGATTCATGACTGGATGTAGTAATTTACATAGTAACAGCAGCAACCCCCTTCAAGTCTCATTGGGGGCCCCATTCAAGTGGCCTCGTACCACATCAAAAAGCTTAGTAAATTAGTCTACCTATAAACAGTTACCTTGCTATTTATCTACAGTTTTAAAAAGCAGAGGATTAATGCCTTTCTTTCTCTATCAGTTCGAAATAAACTATTGAAACTAGGCTGGGATAGCATGAGTGTTCGATTCTCACTAAGTTCTCCACACTTCTAGCCAAGCAACAAACGAAGTTAAGTTCAGTCAATCACAGCTCAGTAAATAATCATCTATATAGAAAAGAGAATCAATAAGATCTGTTTTTAAAGCACAGGACATTCGTTTATTCTTTTGGAATTTTTTTTGGGGGGGTCTTTGTTTCATGCTATATCAACCCTTGTGGGTTATTTTATCCAAAAGCGATCCTCGTAGAACGGTAGTGGTACTATTTAAACCATACCGGTGTAAATTTATGCCTTTCTCACTGGTTCGTTTGACCCCTCGCTGTGTTTATTACACAGAGCCCGAGGAGGTGTTACAAATGACAAAGAAGAAAAAGTAAAGTCGAACGAAAAAATTTGAACGATTGGATTTGAACACAGATGGAGGGATATGAGTTTCTTCGGACCTTCATTTAGCCCAGTTTCCCCGACCATAAGCGTCCTACATGAATTCTACTTTTTTAGATCCTAGCAGATCACCCTAGCTATAGTAGCATGATCAGACTCTGAACTTATCTGACTCTATTCGCCTTCTCTGACCAACTGACCCCTACGGATTCCTTTGAACAACTAACTGCCTGGGGTTCCTACTCCTTTTTTTAAAAAACAGGAAGTGCTGGTCATTGCTTGTTTCTTTGTTCCCTGTAACCACGTATTGTTTGACCTCACGCTTTTTCAAAGTTGTGAGATCTCTTCGATCAAACCAATTTTTATCTACTGTCCGGCCAGTCTGGTGGTGGGTTGGTGAGTGGTTGAACTGCTTCTACTTTCCTTAACTTGTCACATGTCACATGAATACATCAACTCACATATATACACACAGGTTTGGTTTGGTTTGTTGGGTTTTATGGCATATAAACTTTTGTAGGTTATTTAAAGCCAAATCCATATTTATGTAAATAAACAGTTCTATTTAAAACAATTCCGTTTAGCATGAGTAAACAGTTTAATTTTCAAAAACATTTGTATTTCAAATTCAAGCAGTTATATATAACAATTCAGTTTTGTGTAAGTACAGTTTCAATGTCAAAAGTAGTTTAATTTAAAACAATTCAAGTTTAAATGTAATTGTAAAAAAAACATTTCTATTTCGAGCTATTCAGTTTAGTCAAACAATTCTACTTCAGCTAATTCAGTTTAGTAAAAGTACAGATTTTGTTTACACACAGTTACATGTCAGAAAAGCTCTATATTAAACAATTCAGTTTAGTGTAAATACAGTTTCAATGTCAAAAAACAGTTCTATTTGAAATAATTCAGTTTAGCACAAGCACGGAGTTCAAATGTAAGCATGGTTAAATTGTAAAAGAACATTTCTATTTCAAGATATTCAGTTTAGCATAAGTATGCCGTTAGTTCTATTTAACCCATAGATAGGGCCCTATCAGGTGCAACCACGCCGGGCCAGAGTAGACCGGGGAGCAATGGCAATGAAGGGGTGCCCCGTATTCCCCAAAGCCCCAGCACTACTGGGACCTCACCATCAGACTGTTTAGTGTCATATCCAGGACACTCGTTGGGGGAGATCTTACCCCTCTGCAGATGTGCAGTCAGTGTATTCAACAGTTACACATGTATATATGATGAAATATTCGTGGAAAAGTGGATATACTAAAACACAGACAACGGATTCAGTACAGAATATTTCGTTCTTTATTGACAGAACATTTTCATGTGAGAAATTTTTTTTCTAAAGTTTAGCAAAAGAGGAAATAGATGATAGCGTACAAAAACATATTTTCTCAGTTGAAAAAGTTCGGAAATGTTTTTCACAGCTAAATTATGTACTTATGCTAAACTGAATTGTTTGAAATATAACTGTTTATTTGTATGAGAATGGATTTGACATTAAATTAACTATAAGGGTTGATATGCCATAAAACCCAAACAAACAAGAAAAAAAAAACACTCTACATCTCGTCTGCTGATCTGTTTTTCTTTCTTATGTTGATATTAATTTTGACCTCTTATTAATCAGATTTTAATATGCCATCGGTCTATTGGGACGAATGTCCACCAATAACCCGGGAGACCAAAGTTCAAACGCAGATTGAGCCATACCAAAGACTCAAAAAATGGTCTTTGATGCCACCTTGCTTAATACTCAGCATTATAAAGGTAAAATGGAGCAATCCAGGGAAAGGAGTAGTGCCCTCTCCTACTCCTCGGTGTAGTAGCTATTGAAAAAGGAGTCTTTGAGTCACCCTCGACTACGATCGCCAACTTTACTTACTTATTAATCAGATGCTGCTTTAAAACAGCACACACCAATCCTGTATCGTTTGGTATCTAGTTTTTTGTTTTTTTTTCTATGTGTTTCTTTGCAGTCCCTTAGTGCAACCATACAGTAGTAGTGACATGGCTGCAGCTTAGAAGAATTCACAATTACTTATAAGAGAAATGAGATTTCCATATGGCCATTAACCAATCAATAGCAGTTCATACCTTTCCTACGCGCCTGCTGATAACAGTTACAGGTCGGCCACTTACCTCCTATCTCGCAAGCCATCCAAGTAAAACGAGCAAGACCGTGTGGATATTTTTGAGAAGTAAGAACAAACTTATTAGCGACATTCTCCTGATGGATCTACAAAAATCCTACATTTATCAGTTCTATGCGAACACTGGATGCCGTTTAGAGGAACTGCCAAGAGGGATGACCAATAAACAACCCTGTGAATTTTTATTACTCTACGTATGCATGCTGATTCTAGCAGTGCTGTGGTCTAAATAGTTCCAAATCTTCTTCTGATATCCAGTTCATTCAGTGTATTTTCCCGTTTCTTGTGAACTGTTCCAAATCATCTGAGAAAGACAGAGGCAGACAGAGAGAGAGAGAGAGAGAGAGAGAGAGAGAGAGAGAGAATCAAGAGAATCTGTGCTGTCAGATCGTCTAGATGATGTTGATTATAATTTATCAGATCCACGACGAGAAGACATTTTTAATTTGGCCTCCCACTTATCAGAGACTACTACTACAACTACCTCTAAAAGACAGCTTTCCCCCTTGTCACTTAATATGACGTATTATTTTCTAACGCAGCCTCAAAAATGCTTTAGGAAAACGAAAGGAAATAGTTGTAGACAATAAACTGACGATTCTGCAGATAATATCCTTTAATAGACTCTTGAGATTTAATGAAACTGATAGTTACTAATGGGTTTGTTTTTTTTTTAGATTTTTTTTTTTTTTGTTTTCTTTTGTTTTATTGGGGGGTTTTGTTTTTTGTTTTTTTAATGAATAATAGCTTTAACAATGAAGTAAATGAAGAAGAACAGAAAAAAAACAGAAAAAAAATTAAGTGGGTAGGAAACAAAAAATGAAAAGAAAATACAACGGTGACGATCAAATAATGATTTTTAAATTTATTGTAATGAACAACAGTAAAAATTAGCCCCAGGAGAAAAGAGAATAATTATTGCAAATCCCCAACCCGAACATTTTCCTCAAAATAAAGTACTAAAACCAACTGGAATTTGATAGACAATACGAACTGATACAAACCAAATTACTTTCGAATAAAACAAAAACGTATTAGATCAATAAATTGATGATAAAAAAAAGTCAATGAAATTAACTTTATTGAAACAAAAATAATGTCTTGTATTTTACTACCTCCACTCAGTGGAAGTTTTGACAAATGATCAGTTAAATGGGTGACCAGGAGTGTGTACGTATGACCAAGGATAAAATTAACCTCATTTTTCGCAACCAGTGACATGATGTTCAGGCTCATGTTGATTTCTCCTTCTGCACCCTGCACGAAGCCAAAAACACAGCATAGGAAGGTAGGCAGATACCACGCTTTAATCTCTGCTGGAGGACCGGGAAAAGAGGAGAATTTTCGAATGGCATTCACTATCAAATGAAAACTGATTCCCGCCACCTCAATACTACAGTATTTTCCTCAGTATTCTAAGGGATTTCCAGTTTTTCTCACTTGTTTTTGTAGCGTTAATAATAATACATCTGCTGCTTTATACTCCAGATCTTTTTAGGCATCTCTAAGGAATATAAGACTGTTATCATATTTACCAACCCCTCCACTCGGGCAGGATATGACACAATGTCAATTTTTTAAGAGGAGTTTAACAGGTTTGAATTCAGAGTTTTCCTTCTCCTAGACTAGTTGCCTCGCCCAGGCTGAAGAACCTAGTCTGTCCTACTATTTACCCATAACTGGAGGGAGAATAATTGGATTCATACCTTTCCCAAGGGTATTAGTGCTATGTGAAATGCAATCAGTCTCGTCCAGGTTTTGAACTCGTGTCGCCGTGTCTATTTCCTACGACGAAAGCGATTACACCACGGACACCTCCAATATAAGACTGTTATTGACAGGTTATCGATCATATAAAAATCTAATCTCATTGACAAAATAAAATGGTATTTTTTCCAACCAGTGGCTGTGTCCGTACTACTATATGGAAGCACCATCTAGTTTGGTTTGGTTTGGTTCAGTTTTATGGCATATAAAACCACTGTAGGTTATTTAACGCCAAACATGGTTTATACATATATATTAAATATATATTATATGAAAAAGATTTTCTTGATAACACTATTCCTTCTTTTGCACATAGTTAAATGGTTCCAAGTATTACTATTTAAGACTAATAATTCTATTCAACATTATTCATTCGTCGGATAAACTATTCAATTGTTCCAAGTAGTGCAATGTATAACTAGCAATTTAAATAAACATCAGTCATTTGTTTACACACAGTTAAATTAGTCCAAAGAGTTCTATTTCTAACAATTCAATTTAGCATAAGTCATTCATTTGCATACAAATCAAAGAAATGATGTGTTTTAAATGTGCACCTGTTGTTATTGTGATTCAACAACAATTTGGCAAAAAATGAACCTGTTTAGATATCAGACCGTTTTATTTGACCTATACATAGAACCCTATCAGGTCCTATCACTCCGGGTCAGAGTGGACCTGAGAGCAATGGCTATGAAGGGGTACTCAATATTCTCCAAATCTCCAAAGCTGGAGTCTCGCCATCGGATGGTTTAGAGTCATATCTAGGACACCCGTAATGGTGGTGGGGGTCTTATCTCACAGCAGAGATACAGTCGGTGAATTCTACAGCCCCAGCCAATTGGACTGGCACCATCTGAATGCTAGATGGAAATTACACCAGAATGCTACTTTCTATTTTCAAGAAATCCTAGAAGCAGCACTCCACCAAACAGCAGCTGTTCTGCCTACCAACTCATAAATCATCTAAGTGAATTGAACAAGACATGCTGTATACTGCTGGTGTAAGTAAGAACGAACTCATGAGTGACGTTCTTTTGTGAACTCTTTCACGTGAACACGCCAGTGTTAGCCGATCAGCAAAACACTTACGTACATCATCTCTGTGTGGACACAGGGTCTACTCAAGAAGAACGGTCAAGAGTTAAGAATGATAGGGACAGATTGCGAGTCCGTGCCGCCAACGCAACTTGATGACATAATATATATATATATATATATATATATATATATATATATATATATATATATATTTGTTTGCTATATTTATAGATAAAGAGTGCTCACTATCGGTGATAAATCTAAGTCCAGTCTTCGCTTTACCACAATATTATCTAAGAGATTTAGATTTTTAAAAAAGCGCTGATGATCTCATCTAATCTGATCTTCTGATTTTAGTTAAAGAGAAATGTTGGAAATTCTGTATTATTCTGTTTTATTCTTTTCTATTCTCGAGAACAGCTCCTGATTTGGGAATAAATCACTTGACGACATGCAAAAATCTCAGCCGCTTGCCCAGCTTCTAATAAATCATCTTTACCACAACGACATCTATTTTTTGTCATTTTTCTTACCCAAACTACATTTTCTCATTAAATAATCGACGATGTGTTGTTTAGTTTGTAATAAACAATATCAGAAGCATTTAAAAAGCTCACCTTCATTAATACCAAATAATACATCACAATTTCTGGAACAGATTCTGGTTTGTGGATATATATCATCATCATGTCACTCAATCAGCATGGATATCCCTGACCCTCTCTCGCAACCCCTCCCTATCGTCCATTGCTTCCGGCAGATCTTCAGGACTACATCTCGTATCGGCACATAGATGCTGTATGTAGGTTCGAGCTAGTCGTCCTGCCTTTTCTCGTCCATGTTAAGGGGTCTACAGGAGTACATCACTTAGGAGTTCGTCCCTACTTCTCCAGCAGTGTCCCTCATGTCTGGTTCATCTAATTTTGATAGTTTTCGTGATGGGTGGTAGGTAATCGTACAGCTGCTGCTTTGTGGGGTGCTGCCTCCAGGAATTGTCCAATATTGCTCACAGTATTCTTGTGCAATTATCGTCAAGCTTTTTCTCCATACGTTTAGTTAGCGTCCATGTAGTGCATCCATATAGCAGTATTGACACGACCTCGGCTTGGAAGTAACTGCGTTTTATTTTATCGGTCAGGTCTGACTTCTATATGACCGATAGGCTATCGATAGCTGTCCATGCCTTTGCTAGTCGCGTGTTAATGTCAGTCTCGGTTGATGAGACACTGCTTCCTTGGTAGGTGAACTTGTCAACTAGTTTCAGAGAGCTTCCGTTTAGTGTGGAGATGTCGCCTGTTTGATTAAAGCACATATATTCCGTCTTGTGTGAATTGACATGGAGGCCAATGCCTTCATCAGCTTGTTCCGGACAACGTAGTAGGGTTTAGGCTTGTTCGGATGCATTTGCAAGAAGTGATATATACCCCAAACCCCAAGTATGATGTAACACAAGGTCAGTTTGTTTTTTTTAGCTGAGTTTAACAAGTTTGAATTTAGAATTTTCCTTCTTCTAAATTAGTTGCCTTACGAATGTTAAGAGCCCAGTCTGCCCTACTACTTTTCCCATAGCTGGAGGAAGTATAGTTGGATGCATACCTTTTCAAAGATTATTTGCGCCATGTGAAATGCAAACCGTCTCGTCCAGAATTTGAACTCGAGTCACCGTGTCCATTTCCTATGTCTTCAATGCTAGCAAATCCTTTCCCTCCTTCCTTTCTTGACACTTATAGTCCATCAATGTCATCTCTGGGATGTAATGCTTTTTACAAGGTCATTAGTTTTCTAGTTCTCTAGTCCACCTCAAAAATGGTCCCGAATATCTTATGAAGGGGACAGCCTAGGCATTTATCCCTTTGATAAGGTTCATTATTATTACTTTACTCCTTTAAGAGTTTTTCACATTAATGTTAGCTGATGGTTTTTCCCTGGAGTTTGAGTTCCAAGAAATCGCCTTAAGTTTCCAGGACTCTTCCTAGTATTTAGACCGATCTTATTAATGCTGTAGTCTGGATGGTCTCTTCTTTTCCTCTGATTTTTAAGTCTTCCACTACCTTTACCAATCCTTTGGGGATATTATTTGTATTATTATTTCACACAATTGAAGTTTTTCTCACCAGCATTAGCTGTGGAACTTTCACAAGAATCTGAGTGATAGTAAGTCTCCCCAGGTTTCTAGGATTCTTCTCAGAAGTCTAGGTGATCTAGATAACCTCGATTCCTTCTCCGATTTTCAATTCCTCCAGTCATTTTTCAAAGCTTTCTTTTAGGATCATTCCAAGCAAACCCATTGCGGTTGGTATCTCCTTCTCCTTCATGTTCCAGAGTTTTTTGTTTTGTTTTGTTTTTTGGTTTGGGGGGTGGTCTGAAAAGGTCTAAGTGTGTATTTACCTTTTCACTTTCTTTTATTTTTTATTCTTTCGTCCGTCGGAACAGTATAAAACACAAGATGGCAAGATTTGTTGTCCTTGTTAATTAGCACAAGGTTTGATCTTCTGACCGGGATTAGGTGATCCGTTTGTATCTCAAAATCCCAGAGAATTTTATCCGTTTCATTTTCAAAGACGGATACTGGTTTGTCTATATACCATCAGGTATTATGGTCAAATTCGCTGTGGATCAGCTTCTTAGCCCTGCCGTACTTAGTTTTGTACTCCTTCAGTTCTAGTTTGATACATTCGCTTATTATGTGATGAATCGTTTCGTTTTTGTCACCACATAACCTACACTCGCTATTTCATTTCGTATTATTATCAGTTCTTGCTTTTATATAACTGGCCCTTAAGGCTTTATTTTGTACAGTTACTAAAAGAGATTCAGTTCCTCTTTTTAGGTTTTCCTTTCGTAGCCATGTTCAGGTCTTTTCGCGTACAATGTCGCCAGTTTTTTTGCTTGAAATTTCCATGCACTTTTTTTCCCATTTCTGCTTTCTAGTTTTTGTGGTTTTTCATGCTGCTTTTGCTGTTTTGGCAGCTTTTTAATGTATTCGTTTATTGGTAATATTGTTATTATTCCTAGCGTGTCACTATTATTATCATTATTATTGGATTCATTTGTCAGTATTTACAAACCAAATTATTACTTTAGAGTCGAACACTTTGAGAAGAGACATTATCAGTCTATTTATTCTACTTTAGACTATTGCAACTATTTTGCTTTACACTGTTTAATATTAGAGGCCCTCTCTTTTGATGAAAACAATGCTTCTCAAGAAGACCGTTGAACGAAAGGGTTGAGCTATCATTATTGGGTTACATACACAAAAAGGTTCAGTTGTCTAAAGAATAGAGATTTCCTGTGGGTTTAAACTTTTTATATTTCTTTCGCATGTGGTCATAGAATATTTTTAATGTGACTCTTAATGCCTGAGAGGGTGTCTGTGTGGTGCAGAGACTAACGAGCTGAACTGTGACATCGTAGTAAGTGAGTTCGAACTCTAGTTCCGTTTTTACGTTCACTTCTGGACTAATATCATTGAAAAAGGTATGAACCTCTTATCCCCACCTAGCTATGAGTTAAATAGCACCACTATTGTCCTGGGTGGCTGTGGTATTAAATAACCCCCGATGGTTAATATGTCATTAAACTAAGAAACCAAGCTAAATCATCTTGAAGGCAGCCTCGATAAGGTCAAGCGTTTCACTAGGAAGAGATACAGCTCTTCTTTGGTTAAAGGCATATAACCTTCGTGAGTTATTTAATGCCAAATCCATCCTTGTATGAGGACAGTAGTGATACTCTTTAACCCTGTTGTATAGTGGCTCGTACCACGTGACTTCCGGTATCGCAGAGGTATAAAAGACACCGTGTTTTTTGAGCACGAGGGTTCTGCAAGATATCGGTCAGCAATAAGACCAACTTTTGACGTAACACCCACAGCGCGAGATTTAAATCATTTGCTGGACAGTACCACTTCAGTTAATAAATAATTAACTCTTTATTTCACTGTATATCTCTTCCTTATCACGATACAACAAAGGAGAGAATAAAGAAGATCGTAGCTTTCTCAAAGGTATTAATCCGAAAGTGATCGTAGTAGTACGGATGGAGTTCGAACTCGCTTACTCGGAGGCCGCAGTCCAGCGTTTTAGCCATTACGCCACATTGACACCCCTCTACTGCTCTTCTCCACGTTCGCTGAATCTCGCTCACAAATTCTCAATACTTCATTATCGTTTCTGTATCTTTTTTTTTTTCTTTTTTTCTTCTTACTTTTTTTTCTTTAGAACTTTTATATAATCCAGAATCAAATCATCAATGACGAAGCATGTCATTGCTTTCTTATCAGAGACTACGATGCCTGCCTCTGTGAGTTGGAAAAGCCTTAACTGTGTTGATCGCCACATCCTATAAAGTTTCCAAATTGATTGCCGATTTTGACAATATATGGCACAAGTTCAGAAGAGTGCTTACGTGTTTCATGACCTTGTACTTTGCAAGTTGACTATTGCAGATATCTTTTCTATTTTGTTTACGTAGATATTCAGTTGGCGCCATTACTGTGCATCCAACCTCTGTATGATATATATATATCGTAGAATGCCTGGAAAATTCTCTATTTGATGCCAACATCCAGCATTTGAATAATGTTTACTTGGGAAGTCAGTCTCAACCAGTAAACCATTTATGGATGTATTTAGTTATTTACACGTTGAAGAAATACGCAAGACGCTTCTGTTGATATCTAAGAAGTAATTAAAAATAAATAAAGATAATTTCTGTTATTTGTTCTCAAATAGTATTTACTTAATCATATTTGGTATCATATAAGTAAGTAAAGTTGGCGACTGCAGTCGAGGACGACCCGAAGGCTTCCTTTTCAATAGCTACTACACCTATGTGTAGGAGAGGGTGCTACTCTTTTCCCTGGATTGTTCTACTTTACCCTTGATACGTACCTTATAATACTGAGGGTTAAGCAAGGAGGTATCAAGTACCATTTTTTAAAAGATTTTGGTATGACTCGACCTGGGATTGAACCCCGGTCTCCCGGACCAATGGCGAACACACTACCCACTAGGCCAATGAGCCTGTTGATATCATATAAATGTATGAAAAAAAAATGTTTTTTGGCAAATAAAAATGTGCAATTCAAAAAAATAATGCAATTTATGACTAAAAATATAGCATCACTCGAACCTCACCATCAGATTGTTTAGTATCAAATACAGGACACTCGTTGGGGGAGGGGTCTTACCCCTCCGTAGAGGTTCAGTCGGTGGGCAAGAACTTTATTAAGACATTTTTTTATTATAGATGTATTCAGTTGGACCATTGCAATCGTTATTACTCGAGTGAGTGAATAGTTTACCAAAACTTAGGTAACATGAAATACAATTTGGCAGCTTCGGATACTTTTGTCTCCGAAGTCGTGAATATGACAGACTGTAAAATACCGAGCTCGCCTTATACTTCCTGAGTGCTTCATCAAATTTGTGATCAACTACACATTTCGCACAACAAATGTCTTTCGTTACTTCCTCTGCGTTATGGCTCAGTTCGGACTCTTAAAGCATAAGTTCCTGGATCAGTCTATATTGTGCGTTCATCTGTGCGGCTCTCAAATCACACACGGAAGGAAGCCATGGGTAACGTGTCAGCACACCAACTAGCGCGTTAATAACAACTGCAGCAGGGATCTACCATAGTTTGAACAAATTCGGTCACATGATTTATACACTACAAACGAGCACCTACTAAAATATTGCAAGACTTTTGACTCAGCCAAGAATAATGCTAACAAATTTCTTAACCGAAATTTTACATCTGGAAACTTTTTGCCTGTCATGTGTTCCAAGCAGATCTATTTGGGTCTCCGTGGTGTATTGACAAACGGGCTGTTAAAGAAATCATAGAAAATAACTATGAAAATCTGGACAGGTTTTTATACACACCTGGCGTTCGCGCCGGGTAACCTTAGTTCCAAGCAACACCTACATCTTCACCCAAAGGGTATAAGGGCTAGGTTTAATGCAAGGTGCTTGAGGTTCCATTGAAGAAGAATGCAGACGAAAATTAAGCATTTCTTAAAAACTGCCTCGCAGGAGGTTCGCTTTTTGCGTGGCAAACCCCATTAAACTGACCTTTGCATCATATTTTAACCTCTTCAGGAGCCAGAAAAGATAGAGAAAGTTTCTGTGGTTAAAGTGCTGAACTGTGGCCTTGTAGTAAACAAGTTCGAATTCCACTCGCGCTAATACGTTAACTTTCGGATTAATACTTTAGGGAAAGGCATGAACTCTCTTATCCCTCCATCTATGGTCTAAATAGTGTCACTACTGTTCTTCTACAAGTACTGCTTTGACATTAAATAACCCACGAAAGTTGGTATGCCATTTAACAAAGAAGCCAAACGAAACATGTACTAATTGAAAGATATCTTCCCGCCTTTCTTAATTCAAACATTTACATAAATTATCACTATTCGCACGCAAATTTGATATAAATTGCTTTTGGCAATGAAGAGGGGGGCGAAAATTGGGTAAGTTGGTGTGTATATGATTATTGTGTCACATTAAAATTTACGTCTTTTGCCCCTGGCAATGATGGATACGTCCACTAGATAGTGATAATTATAATCGAATACCTCACTATGAGACTTATTATAATAGACAATTACTATTGTTGTAAGTTCAATCTTCCCTGGGTGTCCCATATTTGATATCGATTTATTTAAGGCGAAAAATATCTCGAGTTTGGCAGTATCGCAGAGTCATGATAATCAAGCGACTCTCATATGAATTTATTTTGACTTCTATCTTCCTTCGGTGTACTGTAGTTATTTGTTTGTCCTGAGTTTGACAGTAAATTGCATCTGATGGCGAAGTTTAAGTTATAGAACTTTGGGAAATTAAATCCCTTCCTTACTCGAAGGTCGGAGTGGTAGTACCTGTTCGGGACCCATCTATAGATCAAGTTTGGTTTGATTCCTTTTCTTAATGACATACAAACTTTCGTGGGTTATTTAATGTCAAAGCCGTTGTTATAGATTAGTTCGGTTGGTTTCTTTGTTTAATGGCATATCAACCTTTGTAGGTTATTTAATGCCAAAGCCATTCTCCTAGAATAACAGTAGTGGTACTATTTAATGCATAGCTGGGAGGATAAGGGGGTTCATACCTTTCCCAAGGGTATTTGCCTGAAAGTGAACGTAATAGCGGGACTGGAGTACGAATTCGCTTACTACGATTCCGCAGTCCATCGCTTTAACTATTACACCACGAGGACACCCCCCCTGTTGTTGTAGGAGAATAGCAGTGCTACTATTTAATCCAAAGCTGGGAGGAATAAGAAGGTTCATATTTTTCATATTAGTCTGAAAGTGAATGTAATAGTAAGTGAAATCATTTCGAGGCCGCGGTCGACTACTTTAGCCATTACATCACTGGAGTCCCTCTCAGTGGGTCGAATAAATCTATTTAAACATTCGTATTCGATAGGAATACTTGATGCAAGATAACTATAAATTAATTGTATAAAGAATAATTGCATGAAGCGATACCTGTTTAGTAAGAGTTGTTATTTGTTAATTGAAATCATGTATCCGTTGACCCAGTCAGCTAGGGCTGTAAAATACACCGACTGCAGCTTTGCAGAAAGGACTTTCACAACGAGTGTCCTGATAATGACACTAAACAATCTGGAACTTTAGGGAATGCGGAGTACTCCTTTATTGCCATCGCTTCCAAGTCCAATCTGGCTCGGAATGGTAGTACCTGATAGAGTCCTATCTATTGGTTAAATAAAACTTAAGTGCATGCTTACGCTAAATCGAATTGTTTGAAATAGAACTATTTTGACATTTAAACTGCATCATCATCATCATCATCATCATCATCATGTCGTGCTGGTAGCACGGATATCCCTGACCCTCTCTCGACACTTTTCCCGTATCCTCACACAGTTGCTGTATGTATGTTCAAGCTGGTCGTCCTGCCTTTGTTCGGCCATATGTGGGGGTCCATACGAGTACATCACTTATGAGTTCGTCCCTGCTTCTCCAGCAGTGTCCTGCATGTCTGGTTTGTCTAACTTGGATAGTTTTCGTGATAGGAGGCAGGTGGCCGTACAGTTGGTGTCTTGTTGGGTGTTGCCGCTAGGACTTGTTCAAGATTGCTCGCAGCATTCTTGTGTAATTGCCGTCTAGCTTCTTCTCCAGCCGTTTTGTTAGAGTCACTTACGCTAAACTGAACTGTTTGATCCTTTAACTGTGTGTAAATAAATGGCTGATGGTTAATTGTATTGTTAGTGATACATAGCAATACTTGGAACCATTTAACTTGGTTGACTAAACAAAATAGTTTGAAAAAGAACTGTTTTTTACCTTTAAACTGCGTACATAGGCTAAACTGAATTGTTTGAAATAGAATCATTTATATGTATAAAAATGGATTTGGCATTAAATAACTTAGAATGGTTTATATGCCATAAAACCCAACTGAACCAAACTAAACCAAATCGTATTTCCGTATGCAGACAAATGATAATGACTGAATAGAAATCGTTACTTGAAATCAAATAATTATGCATAGATTATTAAAACTAGGAAACCGATTCATTGATCAAGTGGGTAGAGTGTTCGCCAATGGTCCGGAAGATCTGGGTTCAATCCCAAGTCGCGTCATACCAAACACTTTAAAAATGCTACTTGATACCTCCTTGCTTAACACTCAGCAATATAAGGTACGTATCAAGGGTAAAGTTGAGTAATCCAGGGAAAGGAGTAGCGCTCTCCTCTACACCTCAGTGTAGTAGCTATTGAAAAGGGAGCCTTCTGATCACCCCCGACTACGGTTGCCAACTTTACTTTACTTACTTATTAGAACTAGATAGGAATAATGGAAAACATACAATTGTGTGCAAAAATATAAATATGAACCCGATAGTCTAACATCTAATCACAAAATGATCCTAGACGAGTGAACATAACATTAAAACCAATCAATTGTTCATCGTTTGTACTGTGGTGATTTTAATACTTATTGGGTGCTCTATTCTTGGGATCTTTACTTGATGCACTATACTGGTGGCCTCGGTGTAAAGTAAACTTAACAATTACCCTTTTTGCCATTGTTTGAACTTTTTTTCATATTAAGCCAAGCTTGGTGATTAATAACAACAACGGCAGAAGTGTTAGACAAAAAAAAGTCGGAAAGCAGAGAGAAAGGAAGGAAAGTGGAAAGTTGATTCTGCCATATTTCCCTCCAGTCAACACGTCCATTGTGTTCTGATATTGTAACGTTAATCCATTTTCTATGGTTTTCGATATCTCGTGTATGCGTTTATATGGGACCTTTCTCTGTACAACAGACAGGAACTCACGTGCCTCGATGGCAGTTGGGGGTTGGCAAGGATGTTGAAAAGTGTACTTGTGACCAGGACCGTGGGGAGGCGGTCATCTGAGGGGCTACAGGTGCTGTAAATAAAATCCTGGATCCCTCGAGAGCTTGACTCGTCTTGCACACGGCCAGCTGACTCGCACAGGAAACAAAAATCTAGACCAGTGATATTATTCATTAGCAATCGAGAGCAAATACCGGTTACTTTGTTTTTCATCAAGTATCCAGCGGTTATCTCGTGCATATAATCCGTTTTCATTTATTAATGTTTAAAAGGAAAACTGGAGGCTGATATTCAAGAATTTAATAATGAAAACATGATCCTCACTAATCCGGCTGTTCATGACGATGTTCAATTGCTAACCTGGATATAATATCAATAATCTCACATCGTTGCGTGTAGTCCCCGTGGTCTAATGGCTGGAGAACTGGACTGTAGCCTCGAAGTAAACGAGTTCGAATTCAAGTCGCGCTGTTATGTTCAGATTCGTATTAATATCTTGCGCCTTTGGAAAGGAAAGAACGTTCTTATCCACCCCCTTCAAAAAGATTAAATAGTTCCACTGACATTATTCTACTAGAATTGCTTAGAATTAGATAACCCGTAAAAGTTGATATGCCACTGAAAGGAAACAAAATCAAATATATGTGTGCGGGTGTATATATACAAACACCATTGTGTGTTTATATATATATATATATATGTGTGTGTGTGTGTGTGTGTGTGTGTGTTAATATGGGCATCTCGCGTTAGAAACCTACATTAATACACCATTGTTTGGGGATTCCATTTTCACTTGGTTCGACAAAATTCTAGAATTGTGCCATGAATAAACTTGATTAATAACTATGTATACCGTATTTGATTGTATATAAGGCGCACTTTTTTGACGAAAATATCTTTTAAAATTCCTCTGCGTCTTATATGCTATGAATAGTATTCCTCTTCGTCCGATATCATCACCAAATGCAGGTTAGTGTCACATCCAAGAAACTTTTTTTGAAGGGGTGTCTTATCATTCTCAAGGGAATACAGTCAGCGTATTCTAAGCCCGACTCATTGGCCGAGTGGGTAGAGTGTTCATTAATGGTCCGGGAGACCTGGGTTCAATCCTAGGTTGCGTCATGCCAAAGACTTAAAAAATGGTACTTGATACCTCCTTCCTTAACACTCAGCAACATAAGGTATGTATCAAGGGTAAAGTGAAGCAATCCAGGCAAAGGAGTAGCGCCCTCCCCTACACCTCGGTGTAGTAGGTTTTGAAAAAGGAGCCTTCTAGTCCCACTCGACTCCGGTCGCCAACTTCACTTTTATTATGCAGATTAAAAGTGTTATCATTGATTATTTTAATTTCATCACGTTTTATATTAGTACTTTGTATTTTTCTTGATTTGCCTTGCTTAAATTTGGGTGTGTCTTATTTACCGGTGCGTCTTATACACCCGTGCGTCTTACATGCCATCAAATACGGTATATGTAAATAAACACATGTATATATATAGGTTCACACATTCATATATATATATATATACAATCTTATATAAACACCGCACATACATCCATAGCTGTGTATTTTCTTATATATATATGAAAGTGTGTGTATATGTTAGCTCATGTTGGATGTTATCCAGGAATTTACCGTCAAGAAGACAGTTACATTCTCTAGTAAGTTTAAAACTCAACAATCCTGACCTTATGCTAGACTTAACTAAAATCATTTTGGTTGATTGTGTTTTATGGAATATCAACCCTTGCAGATTATTTATTGTCAAACCCTGTTCATGCATACATATCAAAAATATTTTCAGCCCAGACGACTGGAGTTGTAGAATATACCGAGTGCATCCCAAAAGAGGAGTAAGACATCCTCCAACAGGTTTCCCTGATAGGCCACTAAACTATCTGATACAGAGGCTCCAGTCCTGGAGCTTTGGGAATATGGAATACCCCTTCATTGCTCCCAGGTTCACTCGGCCCCAGAGTGGTAGCACCTGAGAGGATCCGATCTATGGGTCAAATAGAACTGTTTGAATTTTAAACTGTGTGTGAATTAATGACTTAGGTTAAATTGAATTGTTAGGAACTGAATTCATTGATCATTTAACTGTATGTAAACAAATGACTGTCTAATTGAATTGTTAGTAATCCGTAGCGATACTTATAACGATTAAACAATGTTAAACAAATGTGTAATATTGAATGGAATTATTAATGTTTAATAGGAATATTCAAAACTCTTTAACTGTGTGCCACAACTGAATTATTGGTGTTATATTGCAATACTTGGAACCATTTGACTTTGTGCAAATGAATGAATCATGTTGAACAGAATAATTAGTGTTAAATAGCAATACTTGTAACCACTTCACTGTGTGCAAATAAATGATTAATATTGAATTGAATTATTAGTGTTAGATAGCAATAATCGAAACCATTTATCTGTGTAGAAGCAATAGCTATACTACAGTCCAAGCAAATTAGTTTCAATTCATTTAAAAATGAAATTACCTACAAACTATTCACTTACAAATCATGTCTATCCATTTAAATCTGTTCAAACTAATGATTAATAAAAACAATAATTGTTCGTGTTAGATACAAATACTTGAAACCGCTTATTTGTATGCAAAAACAAGAGCTCAGGCTCATTTTGAAATGTTATCTACACAATACGTTTGCTCATCATATCTAATCATATCTAATACATATATCTAATATATGTGTATAAACAGGGTCTGGCATTAAATAACCTACAATGGTTGATATGTCATAAAACTATACCAAACAAAACGTCTTCCTTAACTTCGCTCCCAGGTCCACTCTGACCCGGAATGGTCGCACCTCGTTGGGCCCTATCTATGGATCAAAAAGAACTAAACTACGTACTTATGCTAAACTGAATTGCTTGAAAAAGAACTGTTTTGACATTCAAACTACGTACTTATGCTAAACTAAATTGATTTAAATGGAACTGTTTTCGTGTGCTTAACTGAATTGTTTGAAAAAATCTGTTTTTGACATTGAAACTGTACTTATGCTGAACTAAATTGTTTAAGATAGAACTGTTTTGACAAAAACTTTACTTATACTAAACTGAATTGTTTGAATTACAATTATTTAACTAAACTAAATAGTTTGAAATAGAACTGTTTTTTAACAATTAAACTGTGCACTTATGCCAAACTGAATTGTTTGAAATAGAACTGTCTAATTTATAAAAATGGAATTGGCATTAAATAACAAACAAAAAAATAATCAAACCAAACTATACAGGATTTAACATTAAATAAACAACAAGAGTTGACATGGCATAAAACCCAACTAAACATGACCAAACAAAATATATATTGTAAATCATATTTGAAATATAATTTGTAGTTAACGTTTTTTAAAAGAGCAAGAGCTTATTTGTTTACACACAGTTAATCAGGTGCTACCACTTCGGACCAAAGTGGACCGGCGAGCAATGACAAAATAGGGGTACTCCGTATTACCTAAAGTTCCAGCATTACTGGAACCCCACCATCAGATTGTTTAGTGTCATATCTATGACATTCGTTGTGTGTGTGTGTGTGTGGTGGGGGGTCTTATCCCTCTGCAGACAACCAGTCGGTGTATTCTACAGCCCCAGCCGACAGGGCAATTATATTTCTATGTATATACGCTAATATCCTATAGAAAACGTGTTAACCGGATGAAAAAGTTTCAAATTTGATTTGGTTGCCTGATTACTTAAGCATAACACTTTTATATTAAAGTAATCACTCACAAATGAAACTTTAGATTCACAAGAGTCGGAAATTAATGTTTTTAGAAGAGGCCTTAAAATCCACGGGGTACAAATGAGAGTAATGAACTGTCAGCTTGTATTACTATTTGATTGAGTGACTGATTTTTAACGGCACTTCAACTCGTTTGGGGTTATTTCCTACCTTGATGTTATGAAACTGTATACATTACACGAGTATATTAACATTTTTTGTGTAGTTTCTTAAATTTTCTCTGCACTCATCGGATATTAAGTATTTCTATCTAACACAAAAAATCTTTAAACACATCGATTTCACCAATGAATGGAGCCCTAACAGGTACGACAAAACAGTGTCAGAGTGAACCTGGGAGCGATGGTGATTAAAGGGACACTTCTCACTCCCTAAATCTCCAGAACTGTATCCTCACCTTTAGATTCTGTTTAGTGTCGTACCCAGGACGTCCTGCTTTGGGGGCAGGTCTCACATTACTGACAGGGCTGATTGCTATTTGGAATCCTTAGATAAAATATCATAATTATTGTTTAAATTACTTTAACCAGTATCTTTATCTTTGTTATTTTGATCATTAGGTTTGAAGAATATTTCATGCAACCTATACTGCCCAGTCGGCTGGAGTTGTGGAATATACCGACTGCATCTCTTCTGTGTGGTAAGTCGCCACCAACAAGTGTTCAATCTGTTAGCGAGGCCCCAGTAATGTTGGAGCTTTATGGAATGAGGAGTACTCGTTCATTTCCATCACTCCCATATCCACTCTGGTTTGGATTGTTATCACCGATTAGGATCCTATCTATGGGTTGAATAGAAATGTTTGACATTTTTTACATTTAAATTGAAGGCAAACAAATGACTTGTGCTAAACTGAATAGTTACAAATAGAACTGTTCAATCATTTAACTGTGTGTAAACAAATGACTGATGTTTAATTGAACTGTTATTGATGGAAAGCAATACTTGGAACTATGTAACTTAGCTTACTTATGTTTACAAATCTAATATCTAATATATATGAAAAAACCGTATTTATCATTAAATAACCTACAATGTTTGATATGACATAAAACCAAACCAAACCAAAACAGCCATGACCTAGTCGGCTTGGGCGATAGAATATACCGACTGCATCTCTGCAGAGGGCTAAGACTCTCCCAACGAGTGTCCTAGATATGACGCTAAACAACCTGATGCTGAGGTTCCAGTAATGCTGAATTTTGGGGGAATACCGAGCACCCCTTTTATTGCCATCGCTCCCTGGTCCGCTCTGGCCCGGAATGGTAGCACCTGATAGTGTCCTATCTATGGGTCAAATAGAACTATGTGTACTTATGCTAAACTGAATTGTTTTAAATAGAACTGTTTTGACATTTATCTGTGTGTATACTGAGTTGTTTAAAACAGAACTGTTTATATGTATGAAAATGGATTTGGCATTAAATAACCTACCAGGGTTGATATGCCACAAAACCAAACCAAACCAAATCATGTAATCTACATATGAATGTCACGAAGTTTATCAGGAATATTTACGGGTTGTTTTTTTTTTAGATTGGGTAGGGGATGATTTTTTTAATTACGAAGAGAAATTTTTTTACCTTTGCTGAAAAAATATTTCAGACGACTTTGTGCCTGAGTGTAACTTAGCCAGTTTGACGATTGAACAATTGAATAATTATACAATAAATCACTTGTAGTCTCGTTCAGTAGATTAATAAGTGCGCTCTCATTCCAAACAGTTTTTTTCCACTTCACTTACGATGTTTCTACTTTCTTCCTTCACCGAATTAGTTTATTAACATGTTTTGTTGAACCAGTCAAGCAAGAATTGACAAAGAGCTCCAAGCATCGGACATCGCCTACATTCCACACGGTTTAGTCAGACATTTCGTTATCGTTATTGTATCCATTACAGAGGCTCATCCGTTCATCATAATTAATACTTTCATTATACGAGATGATATCATCACCGTCATAATATTGCTTAAACTTATAGAATTAATTCTACCATTAGCAACAATAAAGGTGCTCTTAGATTTATGATTATCGTTATTGAAAATATAATCGGAGCGGGGTTCAAATCCTGGACGAAGCTGTCGGTGTTTTCTTTCGCTAAAGGCAGGAAACCATCTCTTTCTCTCCGTCTATAGATAAGCAGTAGAGCAAGGGTTGAGGTTGAGGTTATTTGGTTTAATGGCACATCAACCTTGATGGTTACTGAAAGCCAAAACTTGTTTATGCATGATTTGTGCGTGAATAGTTTGTAGGTAGTTTTATTTTTAAATGAGTTAGAGCAAATTTATTTACACACATGTATTGCTATTGTTTGCACACAGTTAAATGGCCACCGGGTCATTGGCCTCATGAATAAAGTGTCCGCCAATAGTCCGGGTGATCGGGATTCAATCCCAGGTTGAGTCATACCAAAGACTCAAAAAATGGTACTCAATACTTCTTTGCTTAATACTCAGCATTATAAGGTGCGGATCAAGGGTAAAGTGGAGCAATCCAGGAAAAGGAGTAGCGCCCACACCTACACCTCTGTGTAGTAGCTATTGAAAAGGGAGCCTTCGGGTCACTCTTGATTAAGATCGATTAAGGTTAAATGGTTTCAAGTATTGCTAGCTAACCCTAAATATTCAATTTAACATCAGTCATTTGTTTGCAGAGTGAAGTGGTTTTAATTATTGCTATTTAACGCTAATGATTCTATTCAACGCCATTTATTTGTACACAGTTAAATGGTTTCAACTATTTCTACCTAATGGGAATAATCCTATTTACTATTAATCATCTCATCATCTTGTCGTGCCATCAGCACGGATATCCCTGACCCTCTCTCGCTACCCCTCCCTATCGTTCATCGCTTCCGGCAAGTCCTCAGGGCTACACCGCGTATCCCCACAAAGCTGCTGTATGTAGGTTCGAGCTAGTCGCCCTGCTTTTGCTCGGCTATATGAAGGGGTCTATATGAGTACATCATTTATGAGCTCGTCCCTACTTCTACAGCAGTGTCCTCCATGTCTGGTTCGTCTAACTTTGATAGTTTTCGTGATGGGTGGTAGGTGGTCGTATAGCTGCTTACCATGAAAGATTGGTACACTTAAATGGCTTAAACTATTGCTATCTAACACCAATAGTTTTCTTTGAACACACTTAAATAGTTTCAAGCATCACCCAGTGACACTAACAATTCAATTTAGCATCAGGCATTTGTTTGCGCATAGTTTAAATGGTTAAACAGTTATATTTGATCAATATATGGGATCCAAACAAGTACTACCTCTCTGTGTCAGAGTGGACCTGGGAGTAATGCTAATGAAAAGGTTCGCCACTTTCCCCGAAGTTCTATGACGGGAGCATCACTATCGGATAGTTTAGCGTCATATCTAGGACATTCGTTGGTGAGGGGTCTAACCCCTCGGCAGAGATGCAGTCGGTGTATTCTACTGCCCCAGCTGACTGGGCTTGTTGTAGGATTGGGTTCTTTAGCATTGGTCAGGTTAACAAGTCAAGAAAGAGAATTCTGAATTCAAACCAGCATAATCCGCTTGAAAACTGGCTTTGTGTCACATCCTACTCGTGGTGGAGGAGATGGGTAAATACATATTATTACCAACACTATTGCTACTACTGCTGGTACACTTTTTGAGGCACTTGTGGAATAAGGGTTTGCATCGTAAGGAAATGGCCTCCCCGAACCAAGTTTAAATCTTGGACGAAGTCTTACCGTTTTACATTGCTCTAATGCCTTTGGGAAAAGCATAAATCTATTCGTTAACCTTCCAGCTATGGGTAAATAGTTGGATATACTGATTAGTCAACCTATCTCTGAGAAGGAAAGTTTGAATTCAAGTCAGCTGCACTACACTTAAAAATTGACATTATATCGCCTTCTGCTCTAAGCGGAAGAGTTAGGTTGATACATACATACATACTACAATTGATATTATGCTTAGTGCTACTTTTTATATTTACCTATTTTCACCGGTGGTATTTGATGGGCAAAATGTCCCTTCTTTTCTAAAAAAGAAAGAAAAAACTCCTCAGAATTCTTAAAAACATCACCTGCGCACTTGTTTGAATCGTTGTGATTCTTCTTCGAAACATCAATTAATTTTTTTAAGTTTTTCTAAAGAAGGAATGATATTCGTAATTATTATAACTATTATTCAATTTTCAATTAAACTTTCGGTTTCCGATAATTCTCCTCCGAGTCTATACCTTAGATCTACAGTTATGAATTGTAATGATTATATGCATTCATTTCTTTTTAATCCTTCTTTTTAGAGTCACATTTTTATTCACATCATCATCATCATTATTTTTATTATAATTATTGTCACTCTGTGCGGCTTTTTTACGCCAATTTTAACAGGTGGTTTTTCATTGAAGTCTGGATGACAGCAGATCAATTTCTCACAGTAGCCAGACTTTTCTTAAAGACGATTTATCTTTTGACCTGTCCCTGTCAATCAGACCCTCTATCGCCGGACGTCCAGGGTGTCGGATATTTTTAATTGGTTTGTAAATAGGCTATTTCAGATTGACAGGTGTTTTGTGTACGTTAGTCAGGGAAATTCCGCACAACTTTATTAAGAAGCATTTCATTATTATTTCATGTTTTCATTAATCTACTTCATACGTTGTATTTCAATTTTGACCGGGGGTTTTTTTGTTTTTTTTGTTTTTTTTTTGTTTTTTTTTTGTTTTGTTTTGTTTTTTTGTTTAAATAACTTTACACTGATTTTATCCCATTTTTGTCACTCAAGATAGAACTGATTCTTTATCTTATCTCTATTATCGTGTCTTTTTGTGCGTATGTGTTTATACAATAATACCATAGGAATGGGACTTTCTGGTTGTCAATTACGGTCGCCAACTTTACTCTTATTATCATCATCATCATTCCTTAGGAGTTTTTCACTCTAGTTTTAGCTGGTGGTTTTTCGGTCGATTCGGAGAGACAGCAGGTTTCCTAAAGTCTCAAGGACTTTTCTAAGTATCCCAGCTGATTGTAACAGGGCTGTATTCTGGATGGTCTTTATTCTTCCTCTGATCTCCAATTTATTCGGTAACCTTTTCAAGCCTTTGGAAAAAGTTCCAAGCGCATCAACTACAATTAGTATCACCTTCACTTTCATGTTCTACAGATTTTTTTTATCTCAGTGGTAAAATGTAGGTATTGTTTTTTAATCTTTTCTCTTTCTTATATTTTCGCTCCATGGTCAGCTGAAACAACAAAAATCCACTAGATGACTATTTATCTTCTTTTAATTAATCCTATTTACCAACCCCTCCGCTCGGGCAGGATATGACACAAGGTCAATTTTTAAGCGGAGTTTAACAGGTTTGAATTCAGAGTTTTCCTTCTCCTAGACTAGTTGCCTCAACAAGGCTGAAGAACCTAATCTGTCCTACTATTTACCCATAGCTGGAGGGAGAATAATTGGATTCATACCTTTCCCAAGGGTATTAGTGCAATGTGAAATGCAATAAGTCTCGTCCAGGATTTGAACTCGTGTCGCTCTGTCCATTTCCTACGACGATAACCATTACACCACGGGCACCTCTTCTTTTAATTAATGCTATGTTTGTTTCTCCGACCTGGATTCAGTGGTCGGTAGAAAGCGTGTACGTTACATGGCTTTAGATCATTCTGTTCTTTTGGTCACATCGAGAAGTTTTCAACATCTCTTCATAATTCTATAATCAGTTGCTCAGCTTAACTTAGTTTGCCGCAAAGCCAGAAGTATGGGGCACCCAGTGAGAATCCAACTTTATCTTTATAATACTCAAAAACTCATTTTACATGAAGTGGCCATAATGTTTTATTCGGGTACTCAGTCCGTTTGTTTTACATTGAAAACCAGGATATAACCAGGATATTACTCAGGTATTATACCGGCTCATTGGCCAAGTGAGTAGAGTGTTCGCCAATGGTCCGGGAGACCTGGGTTCAATCCAAGGTCGAGTTGTACCAAAGTCAATAGAAATGGTACTTGATACCTCTTTGCTTTACTCTCAGCAATATAAGATACGTATCAAGGATAAAGGAGAGCAATCCAGAGAAAGGAGAAGCGCCCTCCCCTACACCTCGGTGTAGTAGCTATTGAAAATGGGCATTCTGGTTGCCCTCGAATACGGTCACCAACTTTACTTACTCAGGTATTAGGAAAAGGATTACTGACAGAATAGTATTATAATATGTAGAATTATCGTTATTATTAGAAGTAAGAAGTAGTAGTAGTTTTTATTTGTTTATGTTCATGTGTGTGTTTGTGAGTGTGTGGGTGGGGGGTGTTTTGAGTCTCGTGATATATCCTCTTTCAACCAGGCACGAAATACACAATTCACCTCCAGACGCTGGCATTTCCTATTTTCGCTCTCTTCTGGTAAACACCTGATCCAAAATACAGTCTCAAGTATAATATCACACCAACTATAACAATAACGAGGCAGAAAAAAAAATCACACAAAAAGTAATAAAAAGCCATGAAAGGTTTGTAGAGGTGGGAAACTGTGCTGTTCTATCACAGCTATTACCTTCCTGTCTATTGTCGGCTGTACTTGTCTTACAGGTTCTACACCCTTCACCCAGAACAGATCACATGGGACAGGTATTTAAGAAGGAAATCGGAAAGAAAGAAAGAAAGAAAGAAAGAAAGAAAGAAAGAAAGAAAGATGTTTGTCCGCGGATAAGGATGTGGCAGTAGGCGGGGGAAGAAATATTATCCTCGAATCGCTCACTTTGAAAAGAAAGTAACATGATTATGACGAGGACATTTGGGGGTTAGTAGAGACGTTCTTCTAATTTATTTTCTTTACGTCTGAGTTTGTTAATAGACAGGACCCACTAATGGAGACAGTTGTAATTCCAGTTGCGCTGATGGGTAATGATAGCCAATAAAGAATTGAAGAAAAATGATAAACCAGCAGAAGATAATTTGGTTATTTCAACAGGTAAAACAGTGGGTTTGCCAGTCCCTTGTGAGATATGATTTATACTATCCTAACAAGATCTTTCGGTTTCATTTCTGTAAATATACTCTGGCTGACATGAGGCTTTTCATCTTCAAATCTTTATATATATATTTAACGAATTCAGTACCGTATTTCATGGTGTCGAAGACAAGACGCTATTTCTTTCAGGTAAAAGTCTCAAAAATTTACCCTAAGTCATAAAAATCGAAGGTCACTTGTTTCAATGGCCTATCCTAACCCAATATTAAGATAATCTATGCTAGACGGTAATCTGAACCTAAGCGTATAACCTTGAAACGAATTGCATGAATTATAGTACGTTTTAAAATAAAGATAACATTAAAAAGAAAAACTGTTCGTAATCACAAAAATCAATTTTTATATAGCGTAATACGATGGCAGACGAAGCTATGTCATGTGGTACTATTTACCAACCCCTCCGCTCGGGCAGGATATGACACAAGGTTAATTTTTAAGCGGAGTTTAACAGGTTTGAATTCAGAGTTTTCCTTCTCCTAGACTAGTTGCCTCACCAAGGCTGAAGAACCTAGTCCGTCCTACTATTTACCCATAGCTGGAGGGAGAATAAGGGGGTTCATACCTTTCCCAAGGGTATTTGCCCGAAAGTGAACATAATAGCGCGACTGGAGTACGAACTCGCGTACTACGATTCCGCAGTTCATCGCTTTAACCATTACACCACGAGGACACGAGCTATGTCATGTGGTGAAATGGTTAGCCAGAATATTGTTACCAAATACGATTCTTACTGGGCATCCTTGTGCCACATCTAAGACTATCTTAGTAAATAATAAGGTGGTTCAAAACTTTAGCAATATTTTGGTAACAGGAGACACAATTCAGCAGCTTCGGATATTTTTGGCAGTTCATCAAGGTCACGAACCACTCTGGACAATCAGATGCCGAGCTCGCCTGATACTTTCCGAGTGCTACCTCCCGGAATTTTTTTAATGGCTTATAGCACGGCTTTGTAATCAGCGGTTTTAGGCCTTCCTGATTTTACATTAGTGTCGAGGTTCGGGCAACCCGAGCAAAATCCCTTAAACAATCTTCAAACTGTATTGTGATCGACAACGTCTCCACCTTTTGAACGATAAATGATTGTTGGTTTATTCCACAGCGTTAAGGCCGAGTTTGAACTAGTAAAGTATAATTTCCCGAATTAGTCAACGTTACACGTTCATTTGTGCAGCTTTCGAATCACACATGAAGTGAAGCAATGCACAATAAAATAGGACGATATTACCAAACTATATAGTTTCAAGTATTCCAATCAAATACCAATAATTTTTAAGCAGACCTATTTGAGCAAAACGTTGGACTTTAACATGTTCTACTGAGCCGAATTCGAGTGGAGTTGGCTGTAATGGCAATGGAGGTGCCCGTGGTGTACTGGTTATCGTCGTAGGAAATGGACACGAGTTCAAATCCTGGACGAGACTGATTGTATTTCACATAGCTCTAATACCCTTGGGAAAGGTATGAATCCAATTATTCTCCCTCCAGCTATGAGTAAATAGTAGGGCAGACTAGGTTCTTCAGCCTTGGTTAGGCAACTAGTCTAGGAGAAGGAAAACTCTGAATTCAAACTTGTTAAACTCCGCTTAAAAAGATTGACCTTGTGTCATATCCTGCCCGAGTGGAGAGGTTGGGTAAATATGGTAATGGCAATGGAGAATTTTTACATTCCATTACGTGAATCAGTTTAATCTCATACCCAGCACACCCGTTTGTGAGGGCATTTGCCAAGGACACAGTCGGCGAATTCAAAGCCCCGTCAATTGGTGTGGGGTATTGAAGTTCTTATCTGTTTAAAAGGATTGTACATTTTTTTGTACCCGATAAAAATATAAACCGTTATTGATGATCTGACTTCCGCATAGAATAACCCAACAAAAGCTGACGTGCCGTAAAATAAACCAAATAACAAAGACTGTTGTAATCAAACGCTCGCCCACGATTTTTTTTTTTTTTTTGGTCCGTGGATATGACAGCTTCGGAATATTTTATTATTAAAATCAATGAATTGAAAAAAATGCAATAATCAATAAGCTCTACCAACCAAAGACATGTTACTTCAATGCAGTGAGACAATATGCAACACGCACAGAAACATACCTTCAACTTATAGTAACCAAGTCGCCAGCATATATAATAATATAATAACAATATCGAACAGATATTGCAATATACCAAATGTAATATCTCATTTATTTCTACGGAAACTACAAGAGATACAAGGAGAACAATAATCCCATTGGTTTGGTTTGATTTCCTTTCTTTAATGGCATATCATCTTTCGTTGATTATATAATGCCAAAGCCATCCTTGTAGAAGTACAGTAGTGATACTATTTAACCCACAGCTAAGGGATATGGGGGTTCATGCCTTCCCCGTGGGTATTTCTCTGAAATTGAAGCTAATAGTGCAACTGGATTTGGAACTCGCTTTCTACTATTTCGCAGTCCAGGATTTTTGCCCCTATGCCTCGAGGACACCTCTTAATTTCATCGGAAAGAGCTGGGAGGAAAATAAGGGCATTGCCGTGAAGTGAACTGCCTGCAGCATTGTCCAGGATTTGAACACCGATTCTATTTTCTATGACGATAACCGTTACGCTAAGTCATCTTTCAAGACAGATTAAACTACTTGCATCTCAAATTTAATGTTTATTCTTTTTATTTCTTTTATTTCTCGACGCCGGTGGCACTGTTTTGCGGTAGATAATGTGTTTCAGCTGCGACGAAAATGATTTGAGTGACAAGCCACACTCAGCACAGCTGTGAAACCTTGAAATGTAAAGCAACTCGATCAGGTCATCGACGTGGATCGGGCCGTTGAAAGATTAACTACACGTAGAACATTTTCCTGACAATGATGCCGTCATCGCTGCCGTCAAAAAGTGGGCCTCCACCGTTAGAGCATCAGTTTGCGAGCCCAACTTGCGGATTCTCATTGATCGCCGGCCAAAATGGATCGCTAATGATGATGAACTGTTATTACTCCCAGTTTCACTCTAGCCGAGAGGGATAGTACCTGTTAGAGAGATCAGTTTAAAAATTATTCGAATCTGATTGTACCTTGTGCCAAAAAGTTCTTCAGAAATAACTACTGAAAAAATACAAATATCAAAATTCAAAGAACACTATTCCCTTACCCCAAGACAAAAAATAAACCTAGAAGGGGTTGATATGCTGTTAAAATCAATCACTCAATCTGTTCGGGTCCCTTTGTGGATCAAATAGATTTGTTTAAAGATTATTCATATTTGATAGCAATACTTGATTCCATATAAATGTAAATTGTTTATATTAACAATGGTTAGTTAAGCTAAAATTGTTTACTAAAGATTATTATTTCTTACTTGAAACTGAATAAAAGAGTGCCAATAATTGACTAATATTGAATAGAAATGATTACTTGAAACCATATAATTATTATTAGAATTATTATTATCAATATTAATTATTATTTATTATTATTAGTGATACGAATACTTGAAGCCATATAATTATTAGAAGTATTATAATTAATTATCAATTATTATTTATTATTATAACTTACTAATTATTATTAATTGTTATTAGTGATACGAGTACTCGATACTATATAATTATTATTAGTATTATTATTAATTATTAATATTAATTATTATAAATTACTAATTATTATTAATTATTAGTAGTAATACGAATACTCGAAACCAAACAATTATTTTTAATATCATTATTGTTAATTATTATTGATTATTGATTATCATAACTTATTAATTATTATTAATTATCATTAGTAATACGAATACTTGAAACCATAAAAATATGTGTACATTATTTGTATTAAGTAGGATAAATAAATAATTGATATATGTGCAAAAATTCTTCAGAAATAACACCCCAAAAATGTAAATATGAATATAATATGATTGCAAAAAAGTTATCCTCTGGGCCTAAAAAAACTCTGGACGAGTTGACATGACATGTAACTAAAAACTCCTTTATTGCCATCGCTCCCATGTCCACTCTGACCCGCAGTGGTAGCACCTGATAGGGTCCTATCTATGGATCAAATAGAACTAATCTGTGTACTTATGCTGAACTGAATTGCTTGAAATAGAACTGTTTTTGACATTTAAACCGAGTACTTGTGCTAAACCGAATTGTTTGAAATAGAACTGCTTTGACACTTAACTGTGCATAAACAAAAAATTCTGCTTATGCTAAACTGAATTATTTGAAATAGAACTGTTTACATGTATATAAATGGATTTGGCTTTGAATAACCTGCAATGGTTGATGTGATATAAAACCAAACCAAACCAAACTAAACTTCCATATGCCTGCTAAAGTTTCCGTAGAATTCCTAGAGTAAGTTAACTTTTTTGCATTAGCTTGGTAAATTGAGACACAATTTACTCACCCCAATTTTTTTTTTTTTTTTTTTATTCTGAGGTCATGAAGCTGATGAAGCACACCATCACTGTGAGATGCCTAGCCCGCCTAAAAATCTCCAAGCACTACTCAATAGATTTGGAATACCGCTTCGGTTTTATAACCTTGGCTTGGCATCGAGGTTCTTGCAAACCGAGCAAAATTACACCAACAATCTTCACACTGTATTGCGATCGAAAGCGTCTTTAACCTTTTGCACCACAAGTGATTTTTAGTAGCTGCCACTGCGTTATTCATACTTCAAACTCGTAGCATTAGTTCCTAAATTAGACTACATTATTCGTTCATCTGTATGGCTTTCAAATTACACATAAAGTGAAACAATTGGAGGTGCCAGTGGTGTAATGGTTATCGTCGTCGGTAATGGACACGGCGACACGAGTTCAAATCCTGGACGAGACTGTTTGTCTTTCACATAGCACTAATACCCTTAGGAAAGGTATGAATTCAATTATTCTCCTTCTAACTATGGGTAAATAGTAGGGCAGACTGGGTTCTTCAGCCTTGGTGAGGCAACTAGTCTAGGAGAAGGTAAACTCTGAATTCAAACCAGTTAAACTCCGCTTAAAAACTGACCTAGTGTTACATCCAGCCTAAGCGGAGGGGTTGGTAAATATGATAAAGTGAAACAATACACAACGTGTCAGCGTACCAATTACCATTATACTACCAACTAAAGTGGGCACTTTCCATAAATTTGAACTACTTCGATCAATTGATATGCGAGCCGCAAACTATCACGTACTAAAATATTGCAAAACTTTTGAGTCACTCAAGTAAATAGCAAGCATTACTTTTGGAGCGTGTAAATTCTTTGCCACTTTACATGAAAGAATTTTGTACTGGAATCACAAGGATTATATTGAGTATTTGGGCGAAATGCTCAACTTGTAAAACAGTGTTATAAGATCAAAACTTCAGAGAAGTAAATATTGACCGCGGGAATTCAGCTACAGTATAAAAAGCAGGAACAAACAAAAGCAAAACAAAACAAAAAAATTAATTTTATTTAGTCGACGTACCGGCAGCCATAAAAAGTATCACGTGGCTTTCCTGCAGATGTTTCATGCCATCCAAACTCAGATATACGGAACGTTTATCAAAGAACCTTTTGCCTGCCAAAAGATAGCAATAGACAAGCGAAATAGACCTCTGAGCGATTAACATACTTCTACTATATATCTCCCTAGATATCTTTCTACCATTATCTATCTATCTATCAATCTATCTATCTATTAACACACATAATATATATATATATATATATATATATATGTGTGTGTGTGTGTGTGTGTGTGTGTGTGTGTGTGTGTGTGTGTGTTTCAAGTCAAGGGGGGAAAACTGCTGCGATATTGCATTGAGTTAGAATGATTTTATATATACCAATGCTGATAGCACAAGGAATTTTTAATAAAATCAAAACTTCATACAAGTTTGGCAAGGTATTGATCTAACTATTCACTGTCCCGCTAGGGGTAAATAGCGGAGCAAACTGGGCTCTTTTGCCTTGGTATGTCAAACGAACAAGGGGAGGTAGTCTCTGAATTAAAATCAGTGATATTCCACTTAAAAATGACCTTGCGTCGCATCTTGCTGTTGTCAGGGGGTTGGGAAAATAGATGTTTGGAGATACGTTTTCTAATTTATCGCAGGTATTTTTTTTAAATTTGTATAATTAAAATAAATCATTTCGATGGAAGCATCTTTGTTTTTTAAAACAAAAATAAAAATAAAGGATGATCATATTTACCAACCCCTCGGGCATGATGTGACACAAGGTCAATTTTTAAGGGGAATTTAACAGGTTTGAATTCAAAGTTTTCATTCTCCTAGACAAGTTGCCTCACCAAGGCTGAAGAACCCAGTCTGCCCTACTATTTACCCATAGCTGAAGGGAGAATAATTGGATTCATACCTTTCCCAAGGGTATTAGTGCTATGTGAAATGCAATTAGTCTCGGCCAGGATTTGAACTCGTGTGGCCGTGTGGCATTTCCTAGGACGGTAACCATTACACCATGGGCACTTCCTAAATAAAGGATGATGGCCTTGTATCAAACAATTGTCAAAAATTTTATAAAAATCCCATAGTTGATATTTATTGCTTTTTTTTTCTTCTCGTAAACTTGTTGCCAAATCAAGGCCAAATAATCTAAATCTGTCCAACTATTTACCCATAGCCGAGCAAGGTGAAAACAAATGGATTTATGATTTTCCATAAGCTTTTGCGCAAAGTGATACGCAGCTTCGTCCAGGATTTGAACTCGGGACGCTGATTCTATTTCCTACAACAATAACCATTGGCGCCACACACACACACACACACACAAACACACACTTTATAAATTGAATATAAATGTTTTGGTTTATTTTTTCACTTTGAATGTTATTTTTGATCATCCAAATTCTCTACAAAAATAAATATGATATGCTAATTAAAATTCTTTCCTCTTTCCTGAATAAAATTATCAATTATATCAAGAGCTTCTGAGACAACGGTAATGTTAGGACTTCATGATTTTTCGAATTTAGATAGATAGATAGATAGATAGATAGATGTGTCTATTCGCACGCGCAAATCTGTTGTGCACAAATCAGTGTCTTCCAGAACAATATAATAAGCAAAATTACTATCGTATTAAAAGGGATTATCGAAGCCAATTTCGTAGCCATTTTTTAAAGAGGAAACTAGGAGAAAAGAGTGCAACTTGGGGCTTAGTCGACGTTGCCAAGATTTAAATGAGACCTGAATCAGAAAAAAAAGGGAGCAAAGTAAAGGCGAAAGACGACTGATATTCGAACACAATTGTTTTGGTGGTGGTGGTGGTGGTGGTGGTGTTCGGCGGCGGCTGAGGCGTGGGTAGCAAAAAAAGAATCTCTGCATGATCCAAGTAAGGGGTGAAAATATTGAGTGCATTGTGGCAATTTTTGTGATTTTTTTTAATGATTTAAAAGAAAAGAAAAAGAATGCAGGAAAAAAAATGCAAATATTTTCAGTAAAGAGAAATTATTTTGTTTAAGAAAGGAAGCGGAAAAAAATGTTCAAAAGGAGTTTTTTTTAAATTATGCTTTTTCTCGACAATCATTATTATTATTATTATTATTAATAATAATAATAATAATAATAATAATAATAATAATAATAATATTATTATTATTATTATTATTATTGCTGCTGCTGCTGCTGCTGCTTTAATCAAAGACAGCAATAATAATTTTATATTGTAATTATGAATGTGAGAAAGGGAAAATTTAACTAACAATGACATCAGTGTCATTTACAATGATGATGATGATGATGAAGATGAGGAGGAGGGGTAAATTGTAATGCCTTCATGATATTGTCAAAGACAAGGCCGAAAAAAAGCGGGAAAAAAGAGGAGAGGGGCTGAGAAGGAGAGTAAGTTCAATAACCACCAGATAAAAGAAATAATAATCACAACAATGGAAAATAGAAAAAGTAAATGAACAAAAGTCGCATCAACTATAAAAAGAAGATGATGATGATGATAATGACGGTAGTAATAATAGTTGCAGTGGATGAAAGAAGAGGAAGTAAACGAAGAAAAAAAAGGAAGAAATAATGAGGAAGAAGAAAAAGAATAATGAGACAGCAGTAGTTGTCATGAAAGAAAATTGGAAGAAGAGTGAAGAAGAGCGAAGACAAAGAAGAAGAAAAAAAGACGAAATGAGAAAAAAGAAAAAATAATTCGAGAGAAGAAGAAGAAGAAGAAGAAGAAGAAGAAGAAGAAGAAGAAGAAGAAGAAGAAGAAGAAGAAGAAGAAGAATGAGTAGGTAGTAGTAGTGAAAGAAGACAAGAAGACGAAAAAAGGAAGCCTAAAGAAGAAGAAGAAGAAGAAGAAGAAGAAGAAGAAGAAGAAGAAGAAGAAGAAGAAGAAGAAGAAGAAGAAGAAGAAGAAGAGTTGGTAGTTGTAGTGAAAGAAGACAGGAAAAAGAGGAAAAAAGGAAAGAGAAGAAAAAAGAATGAGGACAAAGAAAAAGTGGACTTTTGAGTACTGCAATTCTTGGTTTGAAATTCTTAACACGAAAAGAAATGCCCTCTTGTAGTAAAAGGTTTTGTTCTTGGTGAGCTTATGAGCGTCGCCAACCTACCCATGAGAATTACCCCATACCTTGTTTAACTGCTAAGGGCATCAGGAGTTTTCTTGGCACCGAACAACAAAAAGCAAAAAATCAAATAACCACAAAACAATGACGATAATAAAATTTTGTTTTTAATATGCTTTACTTCAAGTTTAAGCTTTCCTTAAAAGCCTTAAGCTCAAAATCGGATTTCCGGATATTTTTGTGAACATTCGTGCGTCTTATTTATATATTCTAGTCTGATGTTTTAGGTTTCACAAAAATGGAAATGCCAATGAAGTGGCATTGAGTAGAGACTATGATATGGAAGAGGAATTTTTGTATAAACCTAAGAAAATAAGTCTCTCACGCGGACAAAATAAATGAAAATCTACGACGTATTTTTTAAAAAAATGTAAATAATATATCAGGAGTCATAATCTTTCTACAAAAAGTGTGTATTTACCCAACGCCTCCACTTCGGATAAGATGCGACACAAGGTCATTTTTAAGAGGATTACTGCCGGATTGAATTCAGAGTTTTCGTTCTCCTAGATTGGTTGCTTAACCAAGGCTAAAGAACTCCATATGCTCTACTTTTTAAATGTAGCTAGATGGATTCATGCCTTACTCAATATCTGTTGAGCAAAAAGTAAAAAAAAAGCTTCGTCCTGGATTTGAACTGGCGTCTTCGGATCCCTTTTTTTTTTTTTACTTTTCTTCAAGGCGATTTGTCCTTTTTTATTCAAATCGGTAACATTTTCACTGATTTCCGCAATATTTCCTAACGAGCATAGTTCCCGTCAAATATTTGGGAATAATATTCTCATGCATTCCGGCTTCTAGTTATTGACTGATTGATTGGTTTTAACGGGATGTCAACCTGTCAAGAGATATTTTATGTCTATAGGTTTGCGAATCGCGTTCATTGTACATTGATATTTATATTTTTGGTATAGTTGTTTCTTTAAAGTTTTTAGGCGCTCAGTTATAAAACAAGTATTTTACACACACTTGTGTGGTTTCAAGTATCCCTATCAAATACTAATAATTATAGGTTTCTTATAATTATTTCTATTTAATGATTGTCTTTTTCTTGAACACATTTATAAGGTTTCAAGTAAGAAATATTAATGATCCTTAGTTAAGATTTATAGCTTCAACTCTACCGAATACAAATTATGTACTGTTATATAGTTTCAAGTATTCCAACCAAATACAATTTTTTTTAAATAGATTAAGCATAGATAGGAGCCTAACAGGTACTACCCCCTCTAAGTCAGAGTGGACTTGGGAGTAATGGTAATAAAAATGTTCCTTACATTTACTAGTTCTTCAGAACTGGAACCTCGAAACCAAATACAGTTTCGAATCATATCTAAAAGAATTCTTAGAGGGAGGGTCTTACTACACTGTAGTTGATACAGTCGGCGTATTCTAAGATCTGCAGATACGGCAAATTCGGGGGTTAGCTTGCTTAAATACCTGCAATTAAAAAGAGATCAACCGGCTCATTGGCCTAGTGGGTAGAGTGTTCGCCAATGGTCCGGGAGACCTGAGTTCAATCCTAGGTCGCGTCATACCAAAGACTTTAAAAATGCTACTTGATACCTCCTTGCTTAACATTCAGCAATATAAGGTACGTATCAAGGGTAAAGTGGAGCAATCCAGGGAAAGCAGTAGCGCTCTTCACTACACCTCATTGTGGTAGCTATTGAAAAGGGAGCTTTCGGGTTGCCCTCGACTACGGTCGCCAACTTTACAAAGAGATCACCAATCTCATCACTAAATTAGCACATCACTGCTTAACTTTGGAGATCTGGTTGCTTTTAGCCGCTGTTGATAATAAATCTCTATGAACTTTAGTGTTCATGCCTTTGCTTAGGTTATTTGCTTGAACTAACTCCAACAACAACCAATTCGGGGATTGAAAGCACATATACAGCACCATTCAACAGCTCGAATACACAACCTGCAATTAGAATTTCTTATTGTAATTATATATATATATATATATATATATTGCCATCCACAGACGGACTGTTTCGTTGTATCACAAGTCATCAGTGTGGCTAGACACGCGAGATGTAAAAAGCTGGAATCGAAGCCTGGCTGACTTTACGCCTGCTGGATATTTTACCGCACAACCACCAATAAACTCGGCGTAAGCGAAGAGATTTTAATGCATATGTATCACTTTGTTTTGTATACATATATATGTTTAACGGCTACTAAGTGCGACATTCATTAGAAGAGCTTTGCATTACACGAGTTGCAACCGTTAATTTCTTCATGGGAGTGCTCCACCTCCGTAGCATATATGTTGTCATCCACAGACAGACTGTTTCGCTGTATCACAACTTATCAGTGTGACTAGATACGCGAAGTGCTTGAAGCTGGAATCGAAAACTGGTTGACATTACGCCAGCTGGATATATTCTACTGCTCAGCCATCAGAAAACATATATATTGTCTAGCCACACTGAAGAGTTTTGATAGAACGAAACAATCTGTCTGTGGATGTATATATATATATATATATATATATATATATATTACTACATATATATATTACAACATATATATACCATAAATTAACACACACGCATATATAAGCAGAGATATGTTAAGATTGCAAAGACACAGATTCAACGACACTTGGTAATTGTGTTTCTCAAACTTAATTTTATGATCACATTGACACGGAAACTGATAGTCACCGTGCGCTGTTGACTCTATGTCTACGCGATCGTAACTTATATATATATATATATATATATATATATATATATATATATATATTCTCTATCACCGATATTGAGCACACTTTATTTACAAATATAGCTAAACTTCTTGTTTGCGCCGAGAAGAACAAGACTCAAAAACAATCAGGGAAATCGAAAAGAACGCTCTTTCCGTCTAATTATTGTGCACACATGACACGGATAAGTTTAAGCGAGAACGTAATTCTCAAATTTTAGATTTTAAGCCTGCTCAGTTATAATAGCATTGAACAGTGTCTATGCACTTTTGTGATTTATTTCATTCCTTTTTATTCTTTATAATTACTATATATATATGTATGTGTGTGTGTGTGTGTGTGTGTGTGTGTGTGTGTGTGCTTTTCGTATTTCCTTCTAGGTCAAAAACCTTACTTTAAAAAATCACATTCTTGATTATTAACGTGCCCTCAATTACTAATCTTTTATCACTTCTTTCGAAATTTGATTTTGGAAGTTCTATGCCCCTGATCATAAACACGACAAAAAAGTGATTGGTTTGCTTTTCGTGTGAGTTCAAGCTTGGTCACAATATCTCTCAAACAGAGTGAAGGATCCACTTGCGATCCGACAATTCGGCGCTGGCTACAGAATTTCCGTAATGGAGATACGAATCTTGAAGATAAGGAATATAGAAATAAATGTTCAGTTAAGCTGCAACACTATGGATCCTTGGCATGATATTGGAAGTGTGTGTGCCGAGTCATGGTAAAGTATGAGCAGATGTGAGTATATATATATATATATATATATATATATAAGTGTGTGTGTAGATGTATGCATGCCGTAAGTAAAAAAAATGAGGAAGAAGGAAGCAGTTCACCAATCGGCAACCAGCTTGGCAGGCCAGTGGGTCAACAATGGGTTTGAATGAAGTGGCCCAATGACCTTGAATAACTGTGAGGTTAAACGACGTGCAGGGAAAAGGCCAAAAGAAACCGGAAATGACCAAGGACTTCCTGTTTTCTCGAAGCACTGGGAGCCTGGGGGGAAAGAGTTAGTTAGAGGAACCTGTCGGGGTGAGTTGGTCAGAGCAAGTGACCGGAGAAATGCGCTCAGAATTTGCTGGAGTCCCTAGAGCTGGGGTGATCTACTAAGATCTGGCTTGGTTGAATTCACACCAGACGCATAGACAAAGCTAAAGTAAGGTCCGTGGTGATACACACCCCTCCATCTGTGATCAATTCCAATCCTTCAAAGTTTAGGGTTAACTTTTCTTTTTTGCTACACAACTTAGGGCTTTGTACAATAAACATAACCAGAAAAACAAGTGCGTAAATGCACTGTAGAGCCGAGGCGTGCCGTCACAAAGCAAAATGCCACCGGAACGGGTTAATGAACATCTAATTTTGCGGCATAACAATGCTCGGCCACATATTGCCAGAATGACACTGCTCGGCCACATGTTGCCAAGATGATACTGAAGAAGCTCACTCAGTTGGAATATGAGACATTCACCATATGCTACTGATCTCTTACCTACCGACTCCCATTTTCTCAAGAATCTGGACACTTTATTCTGCCGAAAACCATTCCGTTCCAAACGAGTTAATTTCTCGGCATCAAAACCTTTAGTTTTATTGTACAGACTTAAATAAGCTTGCAGAAATGTGTAGACGATCAGGGATCATATTTTGATAGTTTAAAAATTCATTATTTCAGGAATAAAAGGTTATTTTAAAATCGGACATTATTTTCTTACTAATCTACTACATAAGAATTACAAAGAAAAATTTTCTTTTAAGAAAGGCAAGAGTTGGTATAATATCACTATATCCATTTAAAAGGCGTGACACTAACGACACCAGCCTTGTTATTAGGGTAACTGGTAATGGTGGTAATGATAGTTTCAGTTCCGTTTTGACATCTAGGGTAAGCCCTTTTGTTGTTAGAGAAAAGTCATCGTCTTTTTATATTCGTTATCAGAGGCATGCTTGTATATGTTGCTATAAAAAAAATGACGGCTGGAGTAATGGAGACGATAATCTTGTTCAGTTAGTAGTTGGGCCCCATGCTGGCCACCAGTTAGGGTCATTTACCGACATTTTCAGGTGAATTTAAGAAGAAATGACAGAGATAGAGAGAGAAAGAGAGAGGGGGGCAAGTAAATTAGGAAAATGTTTCAGATAGATACATTGGGGGGGGCTTGTTTCCTTTCTTTTTATCGTTATTTTCTCTTCCTTGTTTCTTTTCCATCCTTTGGTCTTTTTTTCTTTCTTTTCTGTTTCTTTCGACTCTTTTCTTGCTGTTTCCTTCCTTCCTTCCTTCCTTCCTTCCTTCCTTCAATATCTGTTTTGTTTCTTAATCGTTATTTCCTTCGGTCCTTCCTTCCTTCCTTCCTTCCTTCCTTCTCTCTTTACTTTCTTTCTTTATCGTTATTTCCTTCGATTCGTGCTTGTTTGCTCCCTTCCTTTATTCCTTCATACCTTTCTTCTTTCCTTCTTTCTTTCCTTTCTTCCTTCGTTCTTTCTTTCGTGCCTTCTTTCTTCCCCTTTTCGCTGTCTATTCTCTTTGTACTATTTTTTTTTTTACGTTTTCTTTCTAGTTTATTTCTTTTCTTTTCTTTTTGTTCAAAATGTTTTCACTTTTTCTTCTTTATTTCCTTCATTTATTGCTTTCTAAATTCCTTTCTTCCTCTCATTTTTTTTAGCATTCTCACATTTCTTCCTCCTTTTTTCTCCCTTTCATTCTCTCTTTCTTTATTTATTTCTTTATTTCCGCTTATTTTCTTATTTCTTTTCTTTTTTATTTATTACCTGTTTTCTCTCGATTTTCTTTCTTTCTTTCTTTCTTTCTTTCTTTCTTTCTTTCTTTTCTATTTTTGTTCCAGTTAATTCTTTTCTTTTTATCCATTCGGTTTTTTTGTTTCTTCGTTTGTTCTTTTTATATATATTTTTTTTATTTTGCGCTATTTTGTTTACTTTCTTTCTTTTCTTTTTTTTTCGTTCCCCATTTTATATATCTACATATTTTTCGTTTTCATTTTTTTTTTTTCGTTTCGTTTCTTTCCTTTCTCGAATGATTTATTTCTTTTAAATTAATAAATGTTGGTTCTTCTTTTTTCTTTTCTTTTCTTTTCTTTTCTCGATTCGATGCATATTAAAATATTTTCCGTACCGAAAATTCAAAGAGCGTTGCACAGTTTGATCTGGAAAAAATTAAACAATGTCATTTCTTTTCGCCACGTGATCATATGGTTTAGAAAAACCTATTTTCTTCTGAACAGACGAAGAAAAGACACGGAGCGTCTTTATATTTGCTAATTTTGATTAGAAAAACAAATCACACTCAAACACGTGCACCCACACACACACATACACACATGCGCGTATGCACTTACGCACAAACACACACAAAGATATACACACACACACACACACACACACACAAACATATATATATATATATATATATATATTAGGACCTCACCATCCAGGAAATCACCAACCCCGAGTTCACTTATCCGTGTTTGGCATAATCAGCAAAAAAACTTTCACGTCCAAAACTTTTATCCAACTTAAACTACTTTCCAAAATATATTTCATATATTTCAAAGGAATAAAATATAAACAAAAAGAAAACAAAAACATAAACAAACTCTTTGATTAACAACGACTTTAGAAAACATAAAATCATTTATGAAATTAAATGTCATCAAAACCATCAAAGTCTGGCCCCTCAGTTACTGTAGGGAAATACTCAGCAGCTTTCATCAGGTTTCATCAAGATAGCGTCATCTTCTCATTAAATAGTAAGTCTCTGAAATTTGTTGCCCAGTTTATATTACTCGTGGCGTAACGGTTACAGTGCTGCGCTGTGGTCTCATAGTAAGCAAGTTCGAACTCTAGTCAAGCTATTTACGTTCACTTTCAGACTAATACTCGTGAGTATCAAACCTAACCGATTAAAATGAAACGCAGTTTCTTCCAGGCAGCGGTCACATCGATACTGCTATATGGTTGCACTACATGGACTCTAACAAAATGGCTGGAGAAGAAGCTAGACGGCAATTACACAAGAATACAGCGAGCAATATTGAACAAGTCCTGGCGGCAACACCCCATAAAACACCAACTGTACGGCCACCTGCCTCCTATCACGAAAACTATTCAAGTTAGACGAACCAGACATGCAGGACACTGCTGGAGAAGCAGGGACGAAATCATAAGTGATGTACTCTTATGGACCCCCACACATGGCCGTGCAAAAGCAGGACGACCAGCACGAACATACATTCAGCAACTATGTGAGGATACAGGATATTGTCCTGAAGACCTGCCAGTGGCGATGAACGATAGGGATAAGTGGCGAGAAAGGGTCAGGGATATCCGTGCTACCAGCACGACATGATGATGATGATCCACCTACCTATGTGTTGAATAGTGCCAATTTTGATTTTTCTACGGCGGTCGCTTTGGCATTAAATACCCCACGAAACCTTATGAGCAACTAAAAAAAGAAAACAAACCCTGATAGCAATATCTCCCCTAAAGGAAGCGATTTCAACATTCATTAATGTAAAGCATCGACTGCTTCTGACAGTTTATTGACCACGTGTTAAATCTGATCTCTCTTATAAAAATTATTCTTCCAAGTTGAAGCCATGTAAGTACTACTGTATGGTCACACCATTGTACTCTAATGAAACGCCTGGAGTAAAAGCTAGATGGGAACTACATAAAGATGCTGCATACTGCTTTGACCCAAATCTTGGAAACAACACCCCACAAAACAGCAGCTGTACGGCCACTTACATCCCATTTCACAAACCACAGAAGGAATATGAAGAAGATATACAGCGCACTGGTAGAGAATTAAAGGTGAACTCCCTAGTGTCGTTCTCTGATGGACCCCAACATACGAACGTGCCGGTGATGGCCGAATAGCAACAAACTTAAATTCACCAGCTCTGTGTAACGTAATGGCCAAGGGATTTCGGTCCATGCCTTTGAGTTTAGTTAGGCTGAGAACCTTTCGGCTCACCACATGGGTTAGTTAGGTGCAAACACTGAGGCAGGTGTTAACGCAGGCGCGCGCGGATGGATGGAGGTGTCACTCAGATGTCACAATACACCGAGACGAAACGGGTGACGGAGTGCTAGTGACGTCACGCACCGGAAGCGCGCAGAGGTTTGTGGAGAATTGAAAAAAGTTAGAGAGTTGAGTGCTAGACGCCAAACGAAGAGGTTCGACTTTTGGAGCTCGCAGACGAGAGGCGAACTTGCGCCCTATGGGGGCCGCTCGAGATGGGGGCCAAATGAATAAGACGGCATAGAAGATTGTGTCTCTCCTCCTTGTGTCGAAACCTTTAACTCAAAGTTAATAAAAAGGTTTCGTACCTTACGTGTTTTCGAATTTCGAGATTCCTATGTTCTTTATAGGTTCTATCGTTATGAACATTATATGTCTATTTCGAACATGGCCATATTCGTGTATATGGCTATGTAATATATGTATCAGTTCCGGATACCGGCAAGTAGACCAATCAAGAGCAAGGAATGATGGGGATGGATAACGAGATAAAAAAGGGAATACGTGCAATCAACATGCTTTAACGATGATGATCATACCGGTTAACAAACAATCAAACCGACCCTCAGTTTTGTATACATTTCCTTCAATCGCCACACAGATCTCTCATCAATCGAAATACATGGCAAATGATAATAAAGATTCTTTTATTACTGATAACATATTTTTGTCTGATTCATTTAGATTTTTTAGTTCTGTTTAACGACATAAATCAAATACATTTACGAGTGGTGGGGAGTTGCGTTCTTTCTGCCATCAATTTAGATGAAGACAGACATTCAATAAGTGAAATTTGAAAAAAAAGCAAAATAAATCAATTTTTCAGAATTGTTTTACATAAAAGTAGACTCCGCATTGTTTTGAATTGTTTTTCAGCAATGATTATTTCAATCTCATAAAAATATTTCTTTTGAGGCTACTCAAAATGGCAGATTATATCAGCATAAAACTCGAGTAATCAAAATATTCTTATGTTTATATTTTTCTTTGTATCTTATACTCGTACGTTTTTGATATCAACCTTATACGCTAGTGCTTTAATATATATATTTATATATATATATATATATATATATATATATATATATATATATATATATATATATATATACGTGGTGCATTCAATAAGTTTCCAGACTTTTTTTGTACAGACATTTAGAATTGTCGTAGACTCTTGAAAATTCAGTATGTTATTGCTTGACTGACCAATTTTTATGATTTTAGATTCAAATCAACAGCTACAGCAGGAATTCGAATACACACTACTAAAGCCTGAGTGTCACAGCAGGTGAATTTCAAAAATTCTATCTGGACGTGACGACACTTTAGAAGAACGATATGCAATAAAATTCTGTATTAAACTTGGAAAAGATGCCACAGAAACGTATGGGATGCTTCAGACTGCTTTTCGAGCATCTTGCATGAATCGAGTATCAGTTTTTGAGCGGCATAAGAGATTTAAGGAAGGCAGGGAGTTTGTGAGGGATGATGAGAGGTATGGGAGGAGTAAGGAAGTCAATAGACCAGAGTTGATTGGCCAAAGGGTTAGGGTTAGGGTTACTATGTTGAGGTTTTAAGGGAGTTCAGGAAGAGATTCTGTCAGAAGAGGCCAGCACTCTTCAAATCGGCTCAGTGGCATTTCCAGCTGGACAATACACCAGTCCCCAACTCCACCCTTGTCACAAACTATTTGACCAAGATGGGCATCAAGACAGTTCCTCACCCTCCCTGTAGTCCAGACCTTGCTCCCTGTGACTTTTAGTTATTCCCTAAGCTCAGAGTCTGTTGTTATGAGATAATTGAGGAGATGAAAAAGGCTGTGACGAAGGTCATTGACTCGCTCACACAAGATTACTTCCATGGGGCCTTCCAGACGTTGTTGGAACGGTACAACAAGTGCATTGCAGCTGGAGGAGATTACTTCGAAGGGGACTAGAGTTTCATGTGTGCACTATCAATAAAAGTGCCTATACGAAAAAAGTCTGGAAACTTATTTAATGATCCTCGTATATATATATATATATATATATATATATATATATATATATATATATATATATATATATATATATATATATATCAGTAGTAGCAGTAGCCTTTTTCTCGCTCCAACACAAGATTCTGCCCTTACCTATTATCTCTATGCTAAAGCGAGTAAAGATTTTTATATTGCCATGGTGACTCATAATGTATTGTCTGATGGTTTGAATTTAAAGTTGACCTTCTCCTAAGTTGGTTTCCTGACCAAAGCAAAGGAACGAAATTTGAACTCGGTTGCCCTATTCCATTTTTCCCCAGCCATATATCCTTATTTACAAATAGAGGATTCTCTATTCTTGATTCATACGGTATGCACACCCCAAAAAAAAAGTATCGTGTGACTTAAAACCGCAATAATAAGATAAATAATTATTGAATTAATTAAATTAAAATTGATGGATAAAAATTAAAAATTAAATATGAACTTCAAATTAAAGATAATAAGAATTATTTTAAGATATTTTTAGTACGTAACTGCAAGAATAATTTGAAAATTTGAAATTAAAAAAAAAGAGATTCGGTTATCCAAATTTACTGAATAAAAAGAGAATTTTTTTTTTCCTTATTATTAAAATAAAATACTGAGAGTTACTTTGTGATTTCTTATTTGTTTACTTATTTGTTTTATTTTGATTTTTATATATAAATCGCAGTATGTGAGTACAGCTCTTACTTTGCGGCAAATTTGGCTGCAAACTAAATTATTTTGAATTAGCCTTTAATTACTGCGCTAATCGAATTTTTAGACGCGTTATTTGATTATTTCAGATAAAAAAAAGTAACACTTTAATCGAAAACACACGAATCGGGATCACCATAATCGAGGCTTTCCTGTACATACAAGTATATGTGTGTGTCTTTCGTTGTGTGTTCTTCAGGCACAGATAGATAGATAGATAGATAGATAGATAGATAGATAGATAGATAGATAGATAGATAGATAGATTTGAAGAGAAGACAGACAGAAATAGAGTGAAAGATGTAATACCTTTATGCATATTTGTATACATGTGTGCATACATCTCTTTATATATACATGGATGTACGTTCGTATACTTAGATAGAACCTCTCTGTCCATATATATATGCCATTTTTAATATATATATATATATATATATATATATATATATATATATATATATATATATATATATATATATATATATATATATTATTATATATATATATAATGGCATAATGGATAGAGTGTTCGCCACTGGTCGGGAGACTTGGATTCAATCTTAAGTCGAGTTATACCAAAGACTCAAAAAATGGTACTTGATGCCTCTTTGCTTAACGCTTAGCATTATAAGTAACAGATCAAGGGTAGTGTGGAGCAATCTAGGGAAAGGAGTAGCGCCTTCCCATATACCTCGGTGTTGTGGCTATTGACAAGAGAGACTTCGAGTCACCCTCGACGACGGTCAGCTAACTTATATATATATATATATATATATATATATATATATATATATATATATATATATAATTGTGTGTATGTATAGGCATATTCATAGTTAAATGTATAATCTTTTTTATGAGTTGTCATACATTTACATGTGTCCGTACTTGTCTTTGTATGTATGTATGAATGTATGTATTTGTGGATTATAAGTAAGTAAAGTTAGCGACCATAGTCGAGGGGTGACCCAGAAGGCTCCTTTTTAGATAGCTACTACACCAAGGTGTAGGGGAGGGCGCTACTCCATTCCCTGGATTGCTCCCCTTTACCCTTGAACCGTACCTTATAATGCTGAGTGTTAAGCAAGGTGGTATCAAGTTCCATTTTTAAAGTCTTTGGTATGACTCGACCTGGGATTGAACCCAGGTCTCCCGGGCCATTGGCGAACACTCTAACCGCTGGATGTATTTGTGGATTATACTTTCTTAATATATGAGCAACTTATGCCTCTCTCTCTCTCTCTCTCTCTCTCTCTCTCTCTCATATATATATATTTCACTCTCGTTATCTATCTATCTATCTATCTATCTCTCCCAGGATCTATCAATCTCTTTCAATATACATCTATACAATTGTCATTCATTTTCCATTTCTTTCAAATATCCAATCATTTAATTTCCATACCTCTATCAGTCACTTTATTTTCTTTTTTCCTCATTTAATTCTCCTCGTCCTCTAAGCCTTCATAGCTTACTTACGCAACACACCGGCAACTCTACTGCGTCTAAGAGGCCTCAGCCTCATGTGCACACACACACACACACGCGCACACACACACGCGCGCACACACACACCAACCAATACGTAAATACAAGAATCCCAGGCGCATAGACCTCCCAAGATGTTTATGCAATCATAGGTAATCTCACATACACAAAGACACACACTTACAAAAAGAAATTTAATTTTTCGCATGCACCAGTCCCTATGTAAATCTGTAATAGGAAACTTTCCCTCTAGCAGATTTTTCAAAGCTAGTTTGTCTAAACTCTA